>OY744560.1:9399058-9543489 GCA_963556235.1 Cryptophagus acutangulus
AAAAAATTAATGCCTTTTCAGCAGGTTGCGAAGAACCTGCCAGAGATGCCCAGCGTCTCCACCATATGTCACGCCCTGGGTTATAATTATGGGACGTAGCCGGGCGTGACGGGTCAATTGGGTAAAGTTAATAAAAAAGGATTTCATCAATAATAGTTATTTATACAACAAGTAGCAAAATGTAAGTTATTTTTTCACGAGTCGTAAATTGGTCCAACTAGGCGTCAGCCGAGTTGGACAATACGACAAGTGAAAAAATAACTAATTTTGCTCGTGTTGTATACACTATTTTTTGCAATTTTTAATTAAAATAAAAACATATTAAAGATTAGTTAATAATCAGATGACAATCGGTTGCTTGATTCAAGCTTAATTTGTTATTAATTAGAGCAAGCATTGATAAAACAATTGAAATTGCCCCTAGGAACAAAAAATCAAACAGTTTTCTTCACATAATTCAAATTGAATAGAAGTATTTGCTAACTCAAATTTAATGGAAGTGTTGCTTATATGTTCCAGTTCAGTTAAATAATCTTACTAATTGTGTAATTAATTTGATTAATAAATAAAACAATGCTGCTTTATAATATTTTGCCGCGTTTTGAGCAATTTATAAAATAATGAAAAAAAGTAAAAATAATGAAAAAAAGTAGAAAAAGAGTGAAAAATAGTTATTTACGTAACAAGTCCGGAAAATAGTGTCTTGCAGGACAAGCAGACGAGTTTCAGGCCGACGCCGCAGGCGGAGGCCTGAAAGTCGGCGTGTCCTGCAAGGAATCTTTCCGGACATGTTGCGTACAATATTTTTTGTGTCGAATACTCTTATAAATACATAGTTCTTCAAAAAAATGCTAAATAATAAATTGACAATGCAAAAAAATAAATAGAGCCATCTTTTGTTTTCTTTTGACACTAACAAATGTCAATGTCATATACAGTAATTGCAAACTTTCAAAATATGGATACACCAAAACATATTTTAAAAGCTGCAGAAAATGATATAAACAATTTATTGCCACAAAAATCTTCTGGCCGATATTGGAAAAATAACTAACTATGAAAACACTTTGGAAACACTGCAGGAAAAACTAAAAATGGAAAAAATATGTAACTATGGAAACACTTTGCAGGCCGAGGCCGGCAAAAACCCTTTTCTGGCGGATTTTAAGATGTAGAAATCTAGTCATGCCATATGAAGGCGCAAAATAGTTATTTACGTAACAAGTCCGGAAAGTAGTGTCTTGCAGGACAAGCAGACAAGTTTCAGGCCGACGCCGCAGGCGGAGGCCTGAAAGTCGGCGTGTCCTGCAAGGAATCTTTCCGGACATGTTGCGTACAATATTTTTTGTGTCGAATACTCTTATAAATACATAGTTCTTCAAAAAAATGCTAAATAATAAATTGACAATGCAAAAAAATAAATAGAGCCATCTTTTGTTTTCTTTTGACACTAACAAATGTCAATGTCATATACAGTAATTGCAAACTTTCAAAATATGGATACACCAAAACATATTTTAAAAGCTGCAGAAAATGTTATAAACAATTTATTGCCACAAAAATCTTCAGGCCGATATTGGAAAAATAACTAACTATGGAAACACTTTGCAGGAAAAACTAAAAATGGAAAAAATATGTAACTATGGAAACACTTTGCAGGCCGAGGCCGGCAAAAACCCTTTTCTGGCGGATTTTAAGATGTAGAAATCTAGTCATGCCGTATGAAGGCGCAAAAAAGTCTTTTTTTTCACGCTTTTTTTAGAACAATAAAAAAAGTAGGCCGTTTCAACATCAAAAATGGCAACTAAAAAGACGTCATTTTAATCGAAAATTGCAAAAAAAGTATTTTAGTATCTTCAAGTAAAAGTAGAGGAGGCTTGCTTCATCGTCACTTTCATGTGTACACTTTTTGACACCGGTATCTTTCTCTTCAGGTCTGTCCCTGTTGAGCCCGAAAAACTAACTAACTCTAATTAGTTTGAAAACTAATTAGAATTCCGAAATCGCTAAGTCAGCGCGGCGATTGACCCATCGATCAATCGCTGCGTCAACTTCCGCTCGCGGTTCAATTGCCCGGCGATGCTGATTCGCGTTATTGGTACTACTTCAGCTATTGATGAGGTCAATAGCTGAGTCTTCGTGACAATATTTATTGAAATAAAAGTAGGTATCCTTTGTCGCTTTCACATTTATGTTCGATCATACTAAAACTAAAATATTACTAAACTGAATCACGAGCTGAATCATTTTGATAGCGACGTTATACAGGCAATAGAGCAGGTTGGTGTTGAGTTTTGCTTGGTGGTTCATAATTTTGAGATTCTGGATAGTATGGATGGTGTTGGACATTCATAGATGATGTTGGGCTCTGAGAATATAGTTGGTTATGAGAGAAGAATGGTGTGATGGCACTTTGTGGATGCATATCATGAGATGGTCGTAGATGTATATGAGATTGTTGAGTTGAGTTCTCATTGTATGTTTGATTTTGACTTGAAAGTGCTGTTAGTTCAGCATTATTTACAATTTGAAATAATTGTGACTTTACTTGTATTTGTAAATTAGGAGGTAATAAGCGTACTGTCTGAGCCATACTTAAAAAAAAAGTTGTAAGAGAATCAGATTGAATCGAATCTATGTTTTCTTTTCCTTGTCTCTTGTTATTCAAATATTTATTTAGTACATCAGCAACCGATTCCTGTGGTTGGGATTTTAATATCGAATTGCGCTTTCGCGAAGCGGGAGATGGTATATCAATTTCATTTTCTCCTAGAGTTGATTCTCTGCCAAAAGTATCACGTTCTAAAATATCATCTTCATCATCGCTTAGTTCTGGGAGATTAGAGACTTGACGCCTTTCTTCCATGAAAGGCAGAAGAAACTTCATCTCGTTTTCTAGTTTCCATGGTTTGATTTTTTTGCCGGATCTCCGCTTTTTGGATTTATAAATTTTATAGCTTTTCGGTAATTATCTCTCAATTTTCTCCATTTATCTTTGCATTCTTGTCCTAAAAGCCCCAACAAAATTTAAAATTTATTTTTACAATTTAATTTTTATTTTATGTTTACAGATTTCTAGCTAGTGGAAATTCGTTTCGATCAATGGCATATAGTTATAGATTAGGAGAAACAATAGTATACGAAGTGTGCGATATCATTTGGAAAAAGTTAAGTCCTGAAGTGATGCCACCTCCAACAAAAGAATTGTGGCAAAACAATGAAAAAGAATTTAACAGCCGATGGAACTTTCCTCATTGTATTGGAGCAATTGATGGCAAGCACATTACGATTTAAGCACCTGCAAATACCGGCTCGCTTTATTTTAACTATAAGCACACATTTAGTGTTGTTCTTATGGCTATAGTAGATGCAAAATATCGCTTTGTGGCTGTTGATGTAGGTGCTTATGGAAAAAATAGTGATGGCGGTATATTTGCTTCTTCTCACATGGGCAAAGCAATGTTGAACAACAAATTTAATATACCTGAAGACAAAATGCTACCCGGAACAAATGCTACCCGGAACAAAACCTTATGTGATTGTTGGTGACGAGGCATTTCCGTTGAGTGAGCATTTATTACGACCCTATCCTGGTTCACAAACTAGAGACAACTTACAATTTTTTTTTTAATTATCGTTTGGGTAGAGCTCGGCGCTTATCTGAAAATGTGTTTGGTATATTGGCACAAACTTTTAGAATTTATCAAACACGAATAAAAATGGACCCTGAATATTTAAATAAAATAATTCTAGCAACTTGTTGTCTACACAACTTTTTAAGGCAAAATACTCATTTAGAGGAATCAATTGACAATGACCGCGCTGACTTTCATGGGATGAATATACAACATTTGAAAAAAATTGGAGGAAATGCATCAACAGAATCAATGTTCATAAGGGAGTTTAAAAACTATTTTGTTTCTATGGAGGGATCAGTTCCTTGGCAAGAATCAATGGTAAATAGAGGAAGAAAAAATATTTGAACTACATTTTGCGACACATTTCAAAATTACCTATTTGCTTCGCTTCGTTGTCAAAGTCAATGTTAGAAAATCTACAAACATACCTCCAGGGGTCCACAGTTTTGAACGCACGGTTTTGAACGAACCGTTTCGTGTAAACGATGTGTGTGGGGGCTTTTATACACATTTGTTTATATACGATGATTTGATACCTTACCTGATAAATTCATTTGTTCTCCAATTTCTTTCCAACAATTATCTTTAATAATATTGTTGGAATAATTTCCATGAGACATGTCATATAGTTCTTTGTAGTTACTGACTAGCACCACTAATTTTTCTTCTGTTTCACTCATAATGTGTTTTGTCCCCCTTTTTGTGTTTGTTTTTAAATATTTATAAAAAATGAGAGAGATGTTTTAGATTTACAGTATTCGCGTAAAACGAAGGCGAATTTTTGGTTTTTTGCTCTGCTTTGGCGTTCACGAGCATTCACGGGCGAGGAAAGAAGGAAGAATTAGTAGTATTGACTTGTCGTTCGATCTCTATACTGGTCTTTTGAATTTTCGCTGATTTCGCTTTGTAGAATCTTTTTCTCTCCGCGACTGTGAATGTTCATCATTCATCGCTTCGCATTCTGCGCATCTTTCGCTTGCTGCAACCTCTTGCAACCTTTTCGTTACGCTGCTCAATCCCTCGACAATTCCTCACTCAATTCCTCGCTTCATCAATTCCTCGCTCAATTCCACGCGCATTCCTCAATTCCTCGCTTTTCTTCACGTCAAACCCACCACATCAAAATCATCAGCTACAGAAAACAAAGTAGATGCATTTAACACATTATTCGCCCCACTTTACTTCGCTTTTTTATTGTTTGAAAATTGATAGAACTTCGCCGCATAACATTTTGGTCCTTCGAGCCGGATAATTCCGGTACTGGCAGTACTTTCAGTTTCGCATTCTCTCTCGCTCTATTTCTCTTTCGCTCGCTCGCCGTCTCTTTTTTAGATAATTTTAGTTGCCTTTTAATTCGGTTCAATCGCGTAATTTTGTGTATATGTCAAGTATATTCCATTCTGCGTTATTTTTTGTGCTTCGCATTCTTCGTTTCGAGTTTTTTGTTGCGCTACTGAGTGTCGAACGGTTGACCTTGATTCAATTCGGCTAAGTTTTCTTACGATTTATTTGCAGTGAATTTATTTTATTCATTTTATTTTCGTACATTTCTTGTACATTTGCCGAATTTTAGCAGGATTAACTCGTGTCGACTCGCAATCGTTTTTTCGTATCGTTCATTATGGCCGCTGCCGCCGCAAAATTGAAGCAAGCACTCGCATTCAGCAATGACGTCATTTCGCAAATGACAACATTAACGCGAGTGGCAAATCAAGCACATAACCAGGACGAATTGTACGATTTGGAGGTACGTTGAATTTAAATCTAGATACGCTCATGTCGACGATTTGTTTGCGGAATTTACGCAGTTGCACGCAACTATCTTAACCGCGATGTGTGGTTTAGAGAATGCCGATTTAAAGGCACAATACGCGCCGTCATTGTGACGTCAGCGCGGCCATCTTAAACTTGGAAAAATCCAAACAAAACAATTTTATACGGCAATTTTCGTTTTTTTTTTTTTAATATTTGTGGTGATTTTAATTGTGTATGTGATATTTGTTGGCCAGAATATTTTACGTGTGGTAAGCTTTAAAATAACATATATAAATCTATGTAATTTACTCTGGTTTGTTTTAGAATTCCATATTACTATCGTTTAGTGCACATAACCTCACTTTTTGGAGTTGTTTATATCGTTTTGCAGCTGTGGTAAATTCTACTTCTTTCCATCTCGGAAATGGAAACTGCATATACACGCAGTCTTCGATACTTTTTTATAAGAAAAGCTAAAATAAATAGGTATATTCAAATGTTTATTGACAATCATAAGTTTAGTTATTTACCGCAGCAATTTCAACCATTGTCTTCTAGTTTTTAAATCTTTTGGAATAGTAAAAAAACCACATGTTTTTCTGTTGTTGTAATGAGTACAACCAGAAGCCGAACATTTAGTCATTTGTGTACTGTTTTATTCATTCAAAGAATCCAACAAGTGAGGTTATGTGTACTAAAATTATAGTTTTATGGAATTCTAAAACAAACCGGCATGAAATAAATGGATTTTTATATGTCATTTTAAAGCTTACCACATATAAAATAATCTGGCTACCAAAAATCACATACCAAATTAAGTTCCCACCAATTATTAAACATTAAAAGAAAATTGACTATTAAATTTAGTTTGTTTGGATAATTGCAAAATAAAGATGGCGGGTGATGATCTCATCAGTGACGGCGCGTATTGACAATTCGGGAATCTTTTCATGACAATTATTACCCAGTTAAAGCTGTCTATGCTGATTTATTCGAATCGACTTCGAATCCGAACGCTTTGCAGGAGAGTGTGCCAGACAATAAAACGGTTAAAAGTCAAGTAAGACTTCCGTGTTTAGAACTACCAAAATTTAATGGAGATCTTCGAAAATGGAAACCGTTTGTAGACATGTTTGCCGCTACGATTTACGGTAACGCCGCGCTTTCGAACATTGAAAAGTTTAACTTCCTCACTTCTTGTCTCGAGGATGAACCCATATCGCTTATTCAATGCATTCCAAAATCACACAATAACTATCCCATCGCATACGACACTTTGTTCAAACGATTTGACAATAAGCGCCTGCTAGCTTCGTTTCATTGGAAAGCTATCGACAACGCACCCGTTTTATCGGACGCTCAGACTAATGCACAGTCCCTTCGCGCGCTCAACAACGTTTTTTCAGAAAACTTGGCAGCCATAACTAATTTAGGATTTGCATGTGATCAATGGGATTTTGTTATGTTTCAAATGTAACTCAAACGATTCAATGAAAATACTATTACTCGATTTGAACTAGCATCAAGCTCAACAGACATACCGACGTTTGTGTCATTGAGTGATTTTGTCGCACAACAGTGTAGCGCGCTTGAAAATGTGGATGACGCGAAGCCAGGTACCATTCGCAAAATACCCAATTCGACTCGCAACTCGTCTCAACCATTCCTCAATTCCTCGCTTTTCTTCACGTCAAACCCACCACATCAAAATCATCAGCTACAGAAAACAAAGTAGGTGCATTTAACACATTATTCGCCCCACTTTACTTCGCTTTTTTATTGTTTGAAAATTGATAGAACTTCGCCGCATCACATTTTGGTCCTTCGAGCCGGATAATTCCGGTACTGGCAGTTCTTTCAGTTTCGCATTCTCTCTCGCTCTATTTCTCTTTCGCTCGCTCGCCGTCTCTTTTTGACATAATTTTAGTTGCCTTTTAATTCGGTTCAATCGCGTAATTTTGTGAATATTTCAAGTATATTCCATTCTGCGTTTTTTTTTGCTGTGCTTCGCATTCTTCGTTTCGAGTTTTTTTTGTTGAGCTACTGAGTGTCGAGCGCTTGACCTTGATTCAATTCGGCTAAGTTTTCTTACGATTTATTTGCAGTGAATTTTTTTTATTCATTTTATTTTCGTACATTTCTTGTACATTGCTGAATTTTAGCAGGATTAACTCGTGTCGACTCGCATTTTTTCGTATCGTTCACTATGGCCGCTGCCGCCGCAAAATTGAAGCAAGCACTCGCATTCCGCGATGACGTCATTTCGCAAATGACAACATTAACGCGAGTGGCAAATCAAGCACATAACCAAGAAGAATTGTACGATTTTTTGTACGTTGAATTTAAATCTAGATACGCTCATGTCGACGATTTGTTTGCGGAATTTACGCAGTTGCACGCAACTATCTTAACCGCGATGTGTGGTTTAGAGAATGCCGATTTAAAGGCACAATTGACAATTCGGGAATCTTTTCATGACAATTATTACCGAGTTAAAGCTGTCTATGCTGATTTATTCGAATCGACTTCGAATCCGAACGCTTTGCAGGAGAATGTGCCAGACAATACAACGGTTAAAAGTCAAGTAAGACTTCCGCGTTTAGAACTACCGAAATTTAATGGAGATCTTCGAAAATGGAAACCGTTTGTAGACATGTTTGCCGCTACGATTCACGATAACGCCGCGCTTTCGAACATTGAAAAGTTTAACTTCCTCACTTCTTGCCTCGAGGATGAACCCCTATCGCTTATTCAATGCATTCCCAAATCGCACAATAACTATCCCATCGCATACGACACTTTGTTCAAACGATTTGACAATAAGCGCCTGCTAGCTTCGTTTCATTGGAAAGCTATCGACAACGCACCCGTTTTATCGGACGCTCAGACTAATGCACAGTCCCTTCGCGCGCTCATCAACGTTTTTTCAGAAAACTTGGCAGCCTTAACTAATCTAGGATTTGCATGTGATCAATGGGATTTTATTATGTTTCAAATGTTGCTCAAACGACTCAATGCGAATACTATTACTCAATTTGAACTAGCATCAACAGACATACCGACGTTTGTGTCATTGAGTGATTTTGTCGCAAAACAGTGTAGCGCGCTTGAAAATGTGGATGACGCGAAGCCAGGTACCATTCGCAAAATACCCAATTCGACTCGCAACTCGTCTCAACCATTCTCTCGCACCGGCTTACCTCAGCCCAAACGCGCGGCTTCGTTTTTTGTAATGGGAGGTACTTGCTGCTCGCTCTGCCAAGCCGATCATCTTATTTACAAATGCAATGCTTTTCTTGCGAAGTCTCCACAAGAACGGTATAATGTAGTCAAAGAACGAAAGTGGTGTTTGAATTGTTTAGGTTCGAAACATCAGTTCAAAGAGTGCAAGTCTACATCCGCGTGTAGAATCTGTTCTCAACAACACCACACTTTATTGCATTTTAATACAGACCGCACTGTTACTCCGCTTCCGTCCGCAAGTTCTGCGCCGCGCACCGATCAGGCATCGAGTACTCCTCAACAGATTACCTCATTCACTACTATTGTCCCAGCCAAATCTACGGTTTTGTTAGCAACCGCTATTATTGAAATTATGAACTCGAAAGGAATATTTGAACCTGTGCGCGTGTTGTTGGATAACGCCAGTCAAGCCAATTTCATGTCTGAAAAATGTGTGTCTCGTTTGGGTCTGTCGAAATATTCTCTATCGTTTTCAATTAGCGGATTAGACAAAATGAGCTCCACTTCTTCGACTGGAGTCACTTGTACCTATCGTTCTCGATACGCACCGCAACTTCAATGTTGCCTGGAAGCAGTCGTTATTCCGAAAATTTGTGGCGCAATGCCTAACTTTAGCTTTTCTCCTCCACCGTATTCGTATCTCTCTAACCTCAATTTGGCTGACCCTCAATATTTTGAATCTCGATCTATTGATATGCTTCTTGGAACTGAACTCTTCGCTCAAGTTGTGGAAAACGGCCGACTACAAGGCCAACACAACCAACCTATAGCTTGGAACACAAGTTTTGGATGGATTTTGATGGGAAAGATTGAACTTAACACAAATTCCTCTTCAGACGCCATAAATACATTTTGCTCGCTAGTCTCTGAACCGTCCTTGGACATATTGGTTAAAAGATTTTGGGAAATATAAGAGATAGTATTGCCCCCACCTACGCGTCCTGATGATGAGCAAGCTGAAACAATCTTTGCCAGAAATCACTTTCGTAAGCAGTCCGGACGATATGTTGTACCGTTACCATTCAAAGTGGACTCTCCCGCATTTTTGGACTCAAAAATGATTGCACAACGTCGATTAATTGCTTTGGAAAAGCGACTTCAATGGGAGCCTTCGATTCAGCAGCAATATCATGATTTCATGCAAGATTATTTAGACTCAGGTCATATGCAGCTACTCTCTCGGCCTGATGACACTCCTTTTTGCTACTACATCCCTCATCATTGCGTGGTAAAACCAGATAGCGTCACCACAAAACTACGCGTTGTGTTTGACGCTTCCGCAAAAACTTCAGAACAATTTTCGCTCAATGATTCGCTGTTGGTTGGTTCTAAGCTCCAACAGGAAATTGTATCGCTTCTCTGCCGCTTTCGTTTCTACCCGATCGTGTTCACTGCCGACATCAAACAAATGTATCGGCAAATTTTGGTCTCAGAACAGCATCGTTCATATCAGCGAATTTTATGGAGATTTTCCTCGGCCAAACCTATTCAAACTTATCAATTGAATACGGTTACTTACGGTGTATCGTCTGCCCCTTTTTTGGCACTAAGAACCATTCTACAATTAGCTACAGACGAACAATCTCAATTTCCGGTAGCGTCTTCGGTTCTGTTATCAGACGTTTATGTAGACGATATTGTGACCGGTTGCAACTACATCGAAGAAGCTTTAGTTTTGCGCGATCAGTTGACTCAACTCCTGTTATCTGGAGGTTTTGAGCTTAGAAAATGGGCTAGTAATCATCTCGGCTTTTTAGAAAATCTTGACCAAACACATTGTCAAATCAACCCTCTCACCTTCGACTCAGACCAACCCAGGGTAGTGAAAATCTTAGGACTACAATGGAATTCGCACTCGGATTGCTTTACATATAAGGTACAACCATTGGATCGCCTTTGCACCAAACGAACGCTTTTGTCTGAACTCGCTTGCATTTTTGATCCTATTGGATTTCTCGCTCCTCTCACATTTTGTGCAAAGGTTTTGATTCAACGGTTGTGGGCTTTAAAGTTGGATTGGGACGAACAACCTCCGAATGACATTGCTGATCAATGGACTAACTACAAATCTCAGTTACACTCGCTGATCAATCTCAAGATCCCGCGGTTTTGCTTCCTTTCGAACTATACGTCTTGCGCTCTTCATGGATTTTGTGATGCGTCAGAATTGGGATACGCCGCGGTAGTTTACGTAAAATTTGTTGACTCGGATAACAAAGTCACTGTGCATTTGATTTGTGCAAAATCTAAAGTCGCGCCGCTGAAACGAATCTCTGTTCCGCGTTTAGAATTGTGTGCTGCGTTGCTTCTGGCCAAACTCATGAATTCCACTGTAAAAACTTTCGAAAATTTAATCACTTTCACTCATTTCTACGGTTGGTCTGACTCAACAGTAGCTCTCGCTTTGATTAAATCGTCTCCGCATCGTTGGAAAACGTTTGTGGCTAATCGCGTCACACAAATTCAACAAATCGCTCCTTTAATTACATGGTTTCACGTTCGGTCAGAAAACAACCCTGCCGATTGTGCCTCTCGCGGTCTATCGCCCTCTGATTTAATTTCGTTTTCGCTTTGGTGGGCGGGGCCCAAATTTCTTCAAACTCTTGATTGTGAACAGCTTGCGTCCTGCCCTTACGACGAGGTGCCAGGGAATTCTCTTGAGGAGAAAAAATCGACGGTACTAATAGCAACGCAAAATCCGCTGGTCCTTTGGCACGACTTATTAAATCGGTTCTCTTCATTGCGAAAGGTACAAGCTATTATGGCATATTCTCTTCGTTTTATTACCATTTGTAAGGCAAAAATTCGTAATTCCTCTCCATTGTCGGTCCAAAAGCTCCAAGAATCTCTTGGCCTACTTGTGAAGCATGTGCAACAAGACGTTTTTCGAGAAGAAATTGCGTCTCTAAATTCTCGATCTCGAGCACACTCGTTGAGGAAGCTATCGGTTTTTCTTGACGACGCTGGTATTCTCAGGGTGGGCGGTCGCATTCGCAATTCCTCGCTGTCGTTCGATGCAAAACATCCGATGCTAGTACCTGCATCTCATCGGTTGACTGATATGGTGATAGAGCAATTCCATCTCCAGTATTTACACCCCGGATCGCAAACACTTCACTCTTTGTTGCGGCAACAATTTTGGATCCTGGGTACAAAACGCGTCATTTCTCGCGTTGTCTCAAAATGCCTTCGATGTTGGCGTCTGAATCCTTCAGCCACGCAACCTCCTATGGGTGACTTGCCTACTCTGCGACTCTCTCAATTGAAACCGTTTTCGTGCGTCGGCGTTGATTATGGTGGTCCGTTCAACGTCACTCTTGGCAAACATAGAGGCGTTAAAAGTGTGAAAGCGTACATTTGTTTATTTGTCTGTTTCTCTACCAAGGCTTTGCACATCGAACTCGCGTCAGATCTTTCAGCCGAATGTTTTCTGGCTGCCTTCCGTCGGTTTGTCGCGCGTCGTGGACGATGCACTTATGTGTTTTCAGATTGCGGCACCAACTTTGTGGGAGCAAATAAATTGATACTGCAATATATGCAAGAAGCGGCCGTTCACGTAGGTTTTGATTGGCATTTTAATCCACCATCTGCTCCTCATTTCGGAGGCTTATGGGAGGCCGGGATCAAGTCGGTTAAAACTCACCTCTACCGCGTTGTTGGTGACCAAGTTCTGACGTACGAAGAACTATATACAGTGCTCGTGCAGATCGAAGCTCTTTTGAATTCGCGCCCTATTTGTCCTTTAAGCAATGATCCGAACGATCTGTCCGCTTTAACTCCAGGTCACTTTTTAGCTCTTGAGCCAATTTCTGCTATACCGGATCCAGATCTTACTCATATCAGCATGAATCGGCTGACACGTTGGCAGTTGCTGCAGCGTCTACACCAGGACTTTTGGTCGCGTTGGCATGTGGAATACCTGCACACTCTTCAGCAGCGTAGCAAATGGACGGTTCCTTCAACTCCGATTGAACCTGGTACTCTAGCATTGATAAAAAACGATTTGGTTCCTCCTCGACAATGGAGTCTTGCTCGGGTAATCACAGTCCATCCGGGACCTGATGGCATTGTTCGGGTGGTTACGCTGAAGACAGCTAACGGCACACTTAAGCGACCGGTGGTCAAGGTATACCCTTTGCCTAATGTTTCGATTAATTAAAACGCGGAAGCTCATTGCGTTTTAGGTGGGCGGTATCTTTTGTCCCCGTTTTTGTGTTTGTTTTTAAATATTTAAGAAATGAGACAGAGAATGCGATGGTTTAAATTTACAGTATTCGCGTGAAACGAAGGCGAATTTTTGGGTTTTTTGCTCTGCTTTGGCGTTCACGAACATTCACGGGCGATGAGAGAAGGAAGAATTATTAGTATTGATTTGTCGTTCGATCTCTATGCTGGTCTTTTGAATTTTCGCTGATTTCGCTTGGTAGAATCTTTTTTCTCTCCGCGACTGTGAATGATCATCGCTTCGTATTCTGTGCATTTTTCGCTCGCTGCAACCTCTTGCAACCTCTTCGTTACGCTGCTCAACTCCTCGACAATTCCTCACTCAATTCCTCGCTTCATCAATTCCTCACTCAATTCCTCGCGCATTCCTCAATTCCTCGATCAATTCCTCGCTTTTCCTCACGTCAAACCACCACATCAAAATCATCAGCTACAGAAAACAAGGTAGGTGCATTTAACACATTATTCCCCCCCACTTTACTTCGCTTTTTTATTGTTTGCAAATTGATAGAACTTCGCCGCATAACAACTACCTACCGCAATAATCAATGTAGTTACAAAAAATAATAGTTCTGTTCAATGTTTAGCACTGTTAGACTCAGGAAGTATGAAATCGTATATCACTTTATCGCTTTCCAGAAAACTAAACCTACCTACAACAGCAACCGATATTTCGATTACTGGTATAAATAAAACAAAATCCAAAGTTTTCTTTTCTGCTGAAGCTACAATAAAATCGCGTCATACAAACTTTTTTTCTGATATTGCTTTTTTAGTTCTACCAAAAATTACGAAAATTTTACCAGCTACTAGCATTAACGTCTCTACTTTACCGCTACCAGTAGAAGCTTATAAATTTCTTGCCAATCCAGATTACGCCAAAAAAATCACAAATTGATGTACTTTTGGGGGTTGATGTTTTCTAGAAATTGATTAAGGCTGATCAAACTTATCTTAACGAATATCCATATCTCATTAATACTGATTTAGGATATATTATTTCGGGTGATTTTCCAGAAATACGAGCACAAAATCAAACAACCATTTCAAATTGCAATTTATCTATTTCAACGGTTTCTAAACAAATTGCTCGTTTTTGGGATCAAGAGACTTGTGAAGAAAAAGACACTATTTATTCTATTGAAGAGCAGCTTTGTGAAGCAAATTTTGCTCAAACTACAGCAAGAAATGCAGACGGACGTTTTATAGTGACTTTTCCTTTACAACGTTCTCCAAGTGAGTTAGGAAATTCTAAACAAAGAGCCACTAAACAGCTTATAGCATTAGAAAGGAAATTTCTATCAAACCCTGAGTTAAAAGCAGCTTATTCTGAATTTCTTCGCGAGTACGAATCTCTTGGTCATATGGTGAAAATCAATGAGTTAACGGATAAATCAACCCATCAATACTACATGCCTCATTTGCCAGTAATTCGCGAACATAGCTTAACAACCAAGTTGAGAGTCGTTTTTAATTCATCGGCACCATCAACCACCGGCACATCATTAAACGATCTGCAAATGAATGGCCCCGTTATTCAAGATGATCTTTTTTCAATTGTTTTGCGTTTTCGTCGTTATAAATACATAATCTCAGGTGATTGTTCCAAAATGTATAGATGCATTTTGCTTAACCCTTCTCAGCGTTCTTTACAGAGAATTCTCTGGAGATTTGATTCTAGTGATCCTGTTCAAACCTTTGAGTTATGCACAGTTACCTATGGACAAAAAGCATCCAGCTTTTTAGCTATCCGCTGTTTGCACGAGCTGGCAAAAATTCACGTCGAATCTTATCCAGACATAAGTAAAATCATTAAAAAAGATATGTACTGTGATGATTTGCTAACTAGTGTGGATAACATTGAAGATGTTAAAGCCGTGTGTCAAACAATTTCAAAAATTCTTAAATCAGGCGGTTTTATTCTACGTAAATGGGTATCCAACGATCCTCAAATCTTATGTTCTATACAAAATAATGAGATTTCCAATAACATTTTAAATTTCGGACCCAATGAATGCACTAAAACTCTAGGCCTTTCTTACTCTCCACCAACAGATCAATTATTTTTTGACATTAAAGCTAATCAGTTAAATTCTATTCCAACGAAACGCATTGTTCTCTCAATCAACAGCAAAATTTTTGATCCTTTAGGGGTTTTAAGCATTTGCACTATCACTGCGAAAATTTTTATGCAGCAGCTTTGGCTGAACAAATTAGAATGGAATGACAATTTAACACCTGAATTACTTGTCCAATGGAACGCATTTTTTGCGGATTTACCTGCTCTAAATAAAGTACGCATTCCTCGTTGGGTTATGTGTCAAAATCCTTCCTCAATTGAGTTACACGGTTTTTCCGATACCAGTCAAAAAGCATATGGCGCTTGCGTTTATTTAAAATCAGTTACTTCGCAAAACAAAATCACCATTCATCTTATGTGCTCTAAAACTAAAGTTGCTCCTCTTAAGCCTCAGACTATTCCACAACTAGAGCTTTCAGCAGCAGTTATCCTGTCCCAGCTAGTCAATAAAGTAAAAAACGCTTTGGATTTGCCTGTAAACGCAGTTCATTATTGGAGCGATTCGAAAATAGTACTTGCCTGGATAAATTCAGAACCGTATCGTCTGAAAACCTTCGTAACAAATGGAACCACCCTCATGATAACATAGCTAAGAATAGTTTAGTCATTCTTAAAGATGACAATCTTCCTCCAGCTCAGTGGCATCTTGGACGAATCGAGGAGCTTCATCCTGGTTCCGACGGCAAAGTTCGCGTTGTGTCGATCCGTACTTCTCGTGGTTTAACTCGTCGTACAATTTCTAAAGTTTGTGTTCTTCCAAGCAATGATGTTTGGTGATCGAGCGTTGCGTATTTTGTTATCTAATCGTTACCATTTAAATGTTTTATTTTTGTTGAAATCTTAAATTCTGATTGTGTAATTTAACTTTTTCAACGCGGTGGAGTATGTTTAGATTTTACCATGTCTATTATTTAATGTATTAAATTATGTTTTCGTATATGTATTGTATATGCGCGCGCAAAGTAAGGTGTCGCCGCAAACGGTCAATTGAAGAAAACAACATTACTAAGAGAGCTGTACACGTTCACACACTCTCATTTTTGTATACTTTACATTTCATGTATTCTACTGTTTCAAAGCTTAAAATAAACAAATTAAAGTTAAAACTAGTAGTGGTCCTTCGAAACCTCAAAACACAAACAAGTGGTGTTCCGAAAAAATATGTTGAGTGCAACAATGCAGTATATTCTGATAATACTGAATGTAAGAGTGGTATTCAATAGGACTTAATAACGAATAAATAAATCTGACATTAATTTTAAGTTTTGTACTAATTTTATTAAAAACATATAAAACAACTGACATTTATTTTGTATTAAAATTTTTAATTGTATTTATGGGCGTCGCATTATCTATTTCTTTGTTTATTTCATCGCTAGTAATATTACCAAAACGTTCCATTTCGAAGAAAATATAATAATTATACAAAGCCACACTAATACTGTTACTGACGTTTACAAATTATTTTGACATATTCTCAAACTAATGAATAGTAACATTAGTTATAACTTTTTCGAAGCGCCGAATCACCAAAACGGATATATCACGTCGTCAAGCGTTTATTCAGTTAAAAGTACCTGATAACTAGAGATAATGCATCATTCTTATTGGCTAATTTCAAAATGAGTTATATAGTCAAAATTATTTATTAGTACTGTCAAGTAGGCCAAGAACATTAATAATTTCCCAAACAATAATTCGTCAACATCAGCAAATAATGCAACGTGCAAGGTTAACGAATATAAACAAACCAGAATATTTAATAAATAAGATAAATAATAAAACAATCCCTTCCGGATTGATTCATAGAAGAGGATATAAAAAGAGGACCATCATTCAGATAAGTTAGTGGTTAATTAACAAGCTAAAGGGTTAAGTCGAGTCAGAGTACGGTTGATAATAAAGTGAATAGTGGGTTCGTAAAAGTACACATCAACTGGATCCCACGAAGACAATGTTCTCCTCTACATACAGCTTAGACTACGGAGTGCTGACTTTAATCTTGTAAGTGTAATTTGAAATAAACCAATGTCAAACAAAACCGATTGTATTTTAATAATGAGCGACGAAAAGAGAGGTGCGCGAGCGATAATCACAGTAAGTCCAAGCCCTTTATATTAGCCGAACTGCCGAGCTAACCCCCCTCACGACCCCAAGGCGTGACATATGGTGGAGATGCCGAATTTTCCCATCCAAGTTCCCCGTAACTTGAGATAACTTATAAATCTAAATGTTAGAATCATATTACTGCTCGAAAAATAACTCTCTTATTATCGTCACTAATTATAAACATCAACAATAAACGCAGCTGATAATGTCAAACAAAAACAACGCCAAATCAAAAATTAATTGTTAAAAACTATAATGTATAACAAAATTACTGTAATATTACAGAAATATAAATTGTAAAAAATGTCAGAAAACATAAATGTATAACAAATCTATAAATATTAAATATTAATTGTTAAATAAATAAAACTATAATGTATATTAAAACAATCAGCATATAAAAATCAAGGTCAGAAAACTATTATGATAGCCGTGACAAATTGTAATAAATAATATCAGACCTTGACAAATAAATACTACACCGATTTATTATTCAAATAAAATGTTATGTAAGGATATTTAATGTTATTAAAAATATCAATTAAGTTCCACAATAAATATTATGTATATCTAGTAAATTTAACAATAGAATATAAATACAACCCAAAGTGTAAAACTCTAAAGGAAATGCTAATAACTAACATATCTATCATGCAAAATTGGTTATAATGCGGTATGTCCGGTAACGATTCAATCATAACTCGCTCAAAAGCAAAAGAAGTCAAAGAAGCAATCGGCGAACCAGTGGCAAGAAGTACAACGTATCCCCAACCAGGATCATTTTTCGCAAGTCAAAAACTAAATAGATCACCGCCAGGGAAACTAATACTTACAATTCACAACGAAGATAAAAAACTACAAGAATCGATTGAGAGTCCCACAGAAGTTAACAACGAAGAATTGCAAATAAAAAAGCAGCAAGAAATCGAGAGACAATCGATTGAAAAACTACGAAGACAAAAACAGCAAGAGCAAGAAGAAGAAGCAGAAAGACAAGCGGAAGAGGACAGAAAGAGGAAAGAAGAACAAGAGGAAGCCAGACGACAAGCGAGGCGAGAAAAAAAGAGAGAAGAGCAAGAACAGCTAAAAGAAGCTAAAAAACAAGCAGAACGAGAGAAAAAGAAGAGAGAAGAACAGGAACTGTTAAAGCAAGCCAAAAGACAACAGGAAGAAAAAAGAAAAAGGAAAGAAGAACAAGAAACAGCCAAACAGGAACAAGCCGAAAAAGAAGCAGAAGAGGAAAGAAGGAGACAAGAACAGAAATAGGTCGAGCAACAAGCAGAACAAAGGAGAGGAGAAGACGAACAAGAAATTACCGAAGAACGAAACGTTACGATGGCCAACACCACAATCAGTCAATCAATGTCAGCGGCCAGATTACCATCTATCCCTAAATTCGTATCACCGCAAATTTTCACACCCGGGACAACAAACCCAATCGAATTCATCCGCCAATACGACAGATGCGCAGCCGCAAATAACTGGGACAACAATCTTAAGCTTCAATATTTCGGTACATTTTTGAGCGGCGCAGCTAACCCTTGGTACATCGAATATCTAAGGAAGGTAGAAAACGGAAATAAAAATTGGACCAATGTCCAAGACGATTTCATCACTGCATTTGGAGGTACAAACGCAAGGAAAACCGCAAAGTCACGTTGGATCAACCGCCGACAAGCAAGAAGCGAAAACATTCAAGAGTACTACTTCGAAAAACTAGCATTAGCATACGAGGTAGATGCAACAATGGACGACGACACATTCCAAGAAGGATTCGAGGACGGACTAAAGCAGACAGATTTCCAAACTTTTACAACAATGGGAAAAACAACGATGAATAAAGAAGAAATTAGAGATTTAGTGATGCGAATCAGTGATCTCCAATCAAGACAAACGGAAACCGTACAGAATGTTCCAGCCACGCAACAGTTTAATCCATCGACCATAGTAAACCCACCCGTATATAACAACCACGGCAACCAACGCAATAACTTCGACCGATTCAACAACCGACCGAGTAACAACTTCCAAAATTATAGATCGAACTTCAATAACGGGAATAACCACTACCGAGGTAACAATCAATACAATGGAAATAGTAGTTTCCAACAAAGAAACTATTAAGACAGATACCAAGATCGGTCCAACTTCCGAAGCCAACGCCCAGTGGAGCCAACAAGGACGAGACAACTACCAAATACGAGAACAACAGATGGGAGACCTAGATGCCACAACTGCAACAGGCCAGGACACATCGCCTCAATGTGCAGGGACAGACCACGAGAACACGAGCGCAGAGTATCATTTAATGGCAGGACGTCACCCCACCCAAACGGGGACGGACGGCACTAAATAACCCTGATGTCGTCCTCTTCACAAAACCAGAAACCGAAGGGGCCAAATCCAAGATCCTGACAGTTAGAGGCACCATCAACGGACAAAACAACGAACAAATAGTGCTCGACACAGGATCCACTAGAAGTATCATCAGAAAGGAAATTGCACAAGGACAGCTAAAGCCATCATCAGAAGTATTGCTGACAGCTGGGGGGCATGCAATACCTATAACCGGACGAACAACTATAGAAGTCAAGATTGGGAATTTTAAGTGTAAACAAGAAGTTCTAATAATCGAGAAATCACCAAAACCAGTAATCTTAGGAGTAGATTTTCTGAAAAGAAATGGTGCAGTAATAGACTTCTTAAAAGAAGAAATAGAACTGGGACCAAACGAAGATCGAGTAAGGGTAGCAGTAGAAAGCAAGACCGAACCAGGAAACAATTTACTACTAACGGAACAAGACACAGAAAACCCACGGATAAGATTACAAATGGCACGAGACTACGTAATACGACCGGGCAAACAATTAACAGTGACATTGACCAGCAAACGCAATGGTAACCTTGAACCAGTAGAACAAGCAACGCTAGAACTTTGCGAGTTTAGCGCGGCAGAAAACTACTTGGTAAAACGCGGACTGGCAATAAACTCTAAATTGGAAATAAACAACTATGCAATAGAAGTATCAATAATAAATAAAAGTAACACACACCGAAAAAATTTTAAAGACACGACAATAGGATGGCTATACGACCCCAGCAAATCTGCCGACACAGGAGTAATACTATACATGGAAGAAGATGAAGACGAGATAAAAGCAGCGGATCACAAAATCAATCCAGACTTAAACGAAAAAGAAAGTATGGACCTCAAAAATTTACTAAAAAACTACGAAGACGTCTTTTCAAAAACCATCGCAACAATGGGAAGTACAAATTGGTGTGAGCACGAAATAGATGTCCAAGGAGCAGACCCAATTAAAAGTAAACCATACAGAGTATCCCACAAAGAACGTGAAATCATCGATAAGCAAATCAACGACATGATGAAAGATGGACTCATCAGGAACAGCCAATCACCATGGGCAAGCCCAGTAGTACTGGCAAAGAAGAAGGACGGGTCTATGCGATTCTGCGTAGATTATCGAAAACTCAATGGGGTTACCAAAAAATCCACCTATCCTCTACCCAATATAGACGACATTCTAACATACTTAGGAAACTCCAGGTACTTTTCCACTCTCGATTTATTTAGCGGATATTGGCAAGTTAACGTCGCGGAAACCAGTAAGGAATACACAGCATTTGTTGCGCAAGGTCATGGGTTATACGAGTTCAACGTATTACCATTCGGATTATGTAACGCACCGGCAACATTTCAACACTTAGCGGATAAAGTCTTCGAAGGAATGAAATGGGTCGACGTGCTAATATACTTAGATGACATAGTCATCTTCTCGGAAACTTTTGAAGAACATTTGATAAAACTGGAAAAGGTATTTAAACGTTTACGCAGCGCAGGTTTAACATTAAAACCTAGCAAGTGTAATTATTTAGAGTCTGAAGTAAGTTTACTAGGCTACATAGTCGGAACCAACGGCATTAAGCCCGACAAGGAAAAAATTGCCGGAATCTACGATTTTCCAAAACCAACTAAAGTGAAGGACGTACAAAGCTTCTTAGGAATGTGCAACTACTACCGAAAATTTATAAACGGATATTCAGCAATAGCAAGACCATTATACGAATCAACTAAGAAGTCAACAACTTTCGAATGGGGAGAAGCTCAAGAAAATGCATTCCAGAAACTAAAAGAGAGTATGGTTACAGCACCAGTATTAAGTTACTTCAACCCAGAAAAAGGATGTGAGATGAGAGTAGACGCGTGCAAATACGGTCTAGGAGCAGTATTACTTCAAGAAGGAGAAGATGGAAAATCACACCCGATAGCGTACGTAAGCAGAACACTAACCAAAGCCGAAACAAACTAACCGAACTGAAAGGACTAACTGTAATATGGTGTCTAAATTATTTGAGACATTTAATCTATGGTAGACACATCAAAATCGTAACAGACCATCACGCGTTATACTGGTTAAAAACAATCAAAGACCCAACAGGTCGACTAGCCAGATGGGCAATAAAACTATCTGAATTCGACCATACCATCGTACACAAAAGTGGAATCAAACACAAAGATGCCGACTGCCTATCAAGATACCCAACCAAGATCGGGAGCAAACAAGACGAAGATGAAGCCAACTATATACCAACATACCTAATGGAGGAAGAAAAACTAGAAAAATTGCAGCACGAGGACAAATACTTACGCGAATTAATGAACATCGTTCAAAATCCAGGAGAGGGACCAGTATCGTTACGGAAGCGCGCTACCAATTTTTGCATAATAGACGGTGTACTTTTTAAGAAAAACGCAAACTTAACAGGAAACGATAACTTATTAGTAGCACCCAAAGAGTTATTAGGTGAAATTTTATTTAATAATCACAGTGACCCCTTGTCAGGTCACTTAGGAATAACTAAGACCTTGTATAAAATTAGAGATAGATTTTATTGGGACGGTTTACAAAAGGACGTCGAAAAGTATGTAAAAGGGTGTCCCGACTGCCAAGCAAGGAAAGGAGAACAACATCGTAAGCCACAGGGACTGTTGCAACCTATACAAGTAGCAACCCCCTTTGACAAAGTAGGAATCGACTTACTAGGTCCATTCCGAAGAAGTAAAGACGGGAAAACAATGATAATCGTCGCAACAGACTACGCCACACGTTGGGCAGAAACACAAGCATTGCCAAATGGAAAAGCAGGCCCAGTAGCCAAGTTCATCCTGGAAAACATCATCACCCGCCATGGAGCACCAAGATATCTACTAAGTGACAGAGGAAGGACCTTTCAATCAGAACTGGTCACCGAACTAGTTAAAACTCTGGGAACAGTTAGCACATTTACAACCGCTTACCACCCATGTTGTAACGGCCTAACCGAACGACTCAACAAAACCATGGCAAACATGCTATCGATGTTTACCAACACCAACCAAACGGACTGGGACGAACATCTTCCACACGTAACATTCGCCTACAACACAGCCAGACAAGACAGCACAAAACTTTCACCCTTCATGTTAGTATACGGACGAGATGCAGTACTACCAACGGAAGCCAACCTAATACCACCAAATCCAGACTCTAGTTCAACCACCATCAGGGAAAAGGCACTAGCAGCGAGAGCATTAGCAGTGGAAGAAATTGAGAAGAGGCAAGCATACGACAGTGTTCGGTATAATAACAAACATAGACATACAGAGTACGCGATAGGAGGCAAAGTGAAAGTGTTTACGCCGGTAAGAAAAGTAGGACGAAGTGAAAAGTTACTTTTGAGATGGTTCGGACCATACTACATAACAAAAAAACTAAGTGATGTGAACTACGAAATCCAAAAGGGGCCTACACCAAAAGCCAAAAAAGACGTTGTGCACGTAGGCCGGATCCTACACTACAACGACCCATGGACCTCCCTCATTAGCCCAGGCTGCTCGGAAGATCCAACTACAACCACGAAAAACGACCAACAAAGTGCGGTATAGTGTGCGCAATCACGAAAAAAACCCCCGCCCCAAAAAACAATAAATAAAGACAAGAGTGGAACAACAATGACAGATTTAATAGCAATAGGCAAAGTGAAACCGCGTGACAAACAATTGTTCTACCACGCCAAGTGGTTAGCACTGTTAGATTAAGTTCGTTTTATAAACATAACTTTTAACTAGCATAATCAACGATACTATTTCAAAAACAATTAGTCAATAACCCATAGAAATTATGTAACCCATACATATGAAGCAGGGTTAAAAAAGGACCTTGGAAAGCAAACGCATCAAAGTTCAGAATTTTTTTTTTATTGATCATAATACATTTTTATTATCTAATTAACTACCACCCACGCCGAGCCGGACGGTGGGGCAAGTGGCCCAAACGGCGGTTCGCCGGAACGCGGTTGTACCGAAGGCCTACCGACCGCGGATACAAATCGGCGAGGTAGCCCTCCCGGCAAGGGCAAACCAGTGGACGCGCACACCACACGCAGTGCGGCGTCGGCACGTCCAACCGGCTGACCTGGGGGACGGGAAGATCCTCCGCGACCCCATCCGGACGAAGTTCTCGGAAGAGAGCCACAAGTCCATCCAGTCCCTCTAGCGAGTCGGTACGGGAAATCATCTGAAAAAAAAAAAAAATAAAAAAAAAAAAAAAAAAAACATTACAACTTACTTGGTAGCGGTAGAAAATCCAAAGTAATAATGTTAAACAGAACACCAAAACCGCCGCTTAAAAACACAAAAACTTGCAAAACTTGCAAGAAAATCGGTGTCACAAACGAGCAATTGTACAATAAATGTATTACAACTAATCATAAATTGTAAAACACGTAGAATTAAAAAAAAAATTTTTTTGTCAATGTAATCAAAAATTTTAAAATGTAATAATAATCTTATTGACCAGATTATGGTCGGCCCACCCAACTTCCGGGATAACAGGCCACCCCGTAGAAATTAATGCAGGAGTATTTTGGAAGCCGCTGCCCCAAACCGTAGGATATGAAGCAACCATCCCTCTGATCTATACAAGACCATGGAAACTAGCAAACCCAACCCCAGCCGATGAAGGATCACATATAATACTACAAGGATGTCACACGACACCAAATAGCCCAAACTGTTTATTACTACAACAAATCCAAAACCTAGCAATAACATTTCAAGAAACATATACAAATCTACAAGCAGAATGGCAAGAAGACGGAGAATTGAGAGGAAAAAATATGAAGAGTAGAAACAAACGCGCTTTAGAGTTTGTTGGGGACGGACTAGCTTGGTGTTGCGGAGTCGCGACCCAGCACAAACTAGACAAGATCCACACAAGCCAAGAAGACCTAGAAGACCAGGTGAAGCGACTTCATCAAGGACTATCAAACACCATCAAAAACATAGGAAAAACATCAAGGGACTTCGAAGAATACACAAACAAATCGTCACAAGCCATACATGTAATGGAACACAGGATGCATGAAATCGAGAGATTCACAAACGGGATAGTCCAAGAACTACAGTACAAACAAAACGCAGATGAGGCCAAAACAATGGCAGCATACTATAATAGCTACAGCAACCTGAAACGAATCATTACCTTGTTCCACATGGTAAACCGAAACGAAATCTTGATGTCGTGCAAACAACACCAAATTCCCACGGCAGTATTACCATCTAAGACGCTCATAGCAGATCTAAGAAGGCTACAGAAGCAGCTGACGGAAGCCGACCAAGACATTGCAATACCAATTGAGGACATCAGCCGTTACTATCAACTACCCCTATGTGACTGCGCCTACACAGAAGAAGAACTGACAATCAACATCCGAATACCAATTACACAAAAGGCCCAAAAATGGAAAGTGTTCGAACTCATAACAATCCCCTTCGCATGGCACAATCAGACATGCCGCATACCACACGAGAGTTTGTATTTAGCAGCATCCACTACCCACAACAGGATCAGAACGATCTCAGGGGCCGCACTACACCAATGCCGACCGTACCATGACAAATTATGTTACCTACCCAGATTCTCATCGGAATCCATCCATGGACCAATATGCGCACGGAAACTATTCTTGGGCGCAACAGTAGAAGAAATTGGAAACCACTGCCCAATGACATGCCACCCTTCGACAGCAATCTCAATCACGGAGGTTCAAGAAGAAGAATACGTCATAACTCATGGTAGGGGAGAAACAACGATGAAGTGCGGGAACAATATTACAACCCTGTCAAACACCGACGGGCACGCAGGCGCAATCAAAATAAAATTGCCTTGCCACTGCGAACCAGCAATAGAGAACGAAGTGATCATCCCCAAAAGATTTCCCTGCAACCCAGATGTAGAAGGAAAAGCCCATATAGTGAGACTCTTACCAGCCATGTGGTCAAAACTAAAAACACTAGAACTAAAACCAGCCAATAGTCAACAAAATTTACGATATAACGAAGTAGCAGAATGCTTAAACACAAATTGGACCTTAGAAGTACCCCATCTAAACTTGACCAGCCAGAAGGAAGACTTGAAGACGATACTAGAAGAAATACAAGTGAGGTCCTCAACCACCTCATATGGAGAAAAATATAGTTGGCATAGCGATTCCACCTTTCTGATATGGAACATCATCCTGTCAATCGGGATTGCATACTTACTATTTAACCGGAACCCAGCAGGAATGCTATTGGTACCAACACACGGAGTAAACGCAGAAGGAACAGAAATCACAGCCCATCACGAAGGACTACTAGGAGCAATAATCACCGCCTTGGCGATTTTTATCTTGTACGTAATAATCAGATCAGGAATAGCCATATATCAAACTACAAAAAGGAGACGAACAGCACGAGTAAATGAAGAAAGGTTAAACAAGGAGAATAAATTAGAAGAAGTGTTAATAAGTAGGGAACCCACAAGGAGGGTTTCAGGCGAAAATCAAGAGGGTTCAACGCCAAGAGGAGTTACGTTTGCATCAAACGGAACCAGCCTGGATGACCTGTCCCAAGGGCGAACCGTTAGTCTCACGTTTATCTCACAAGAGAACGTAGAGGCTTAACAGGCAGTACCGCCATCCAGCCTTATGGTGCCCGAGGCTGAATGGATGCCATTCGTCGAGCATCAAAATCCAGGAGATTGTTTCCGCTATTGACCAATATTAAAATAGAAGATACTTGATGAATACTGGATAGCAATGTCAGGGACAAGATCGCAACCATGGTCAAGAGAGAAGTTAAAGTGAATAAATAAGTTTTCGGGGCGTTGCACCAAGGTAAATTAGGCATCCAGAGGAAGATTAAAATAAGTGAAGAAGATGATGAAATAAGTGAAGAATAAAATGAAGTGAAACATGTGAAGCTAAATCAAAGACAAGATATATGGAGCAACACGTACGAGCAGTGAAACAAGGAAAGTTAAGATAAACAGTAACCAGAGAAGAATAGGCTAGGTCGGGAACTCAACGTAAACATCGAAGATAAACGCTAGGGTCAACGTCAAGCGGATCGGTCGCGAGAAATTAACACCATATAAATGTAATTAGCAAGGTATAGTGTTACCAATTTTAATTTTAATGAAAACGGGGTCATATAAAAATATTCGCATAATTAGCTACTAGATTGGGTAACATATTATTTACATTAACATAAACTATTAGTATACACAATTTATGCAATTGTCCGCATAAAAATTTTTTTTGTAACCAATTAGGAAATAATTAAATTTTAAGTTAGAATTGTAAATCAAATTAGGGTAGTTTTTAAGATAGATGTTAAATTAGCACTGTGGGTCCAGCGCTTACGGAGAGGAGGCATATGTCAAGTAGGCCAAGAACATTAATAATTTCCCAAACAATAATTCGTCAACATCAGCAAATAATGCAACGTGCAAGGTTAACGAATATAAACAAACCAGAATATTTAATAAATAAGATAAATAATAAAACAATCCCTTCCGGATTGATTCATAGAAGAGGATATAAAAAGAGGACCATCATTCAGATAAGTTAGTGGTTAATTAACAAGCTAAAGGGTTAAGTCGAGTCAGAGTACGGTTGATAATAAAGTGAATAGTGGGTTCGTAAAAGTACACATCAACTGGATCCCACGAAGACAATGTTCTCCTCTACATACAGCTTAGACTACGGAGTGCTGACTTTAATCTTGTAAGTGTAATTTGAAATAAACCAATGTCAAACAAAACCGATTGTATTTTAATAATGAGCGACGAAAAGAGAGGTGCGCGAGCGATAATCACAGTAAGTCCAAGCCCTTTATATTAGCCGAACTGCCGAGCTAACCCCCTCACGACCCCAAGGCGTGACAGTACTATTACAAAAAAAAAATAAAACTAATTTGAAAGGTGGTGGAACTAATCCTGTAAAGGAAGATCCAATTTGTTCACAAGTCAAAGAAATTATTGGTGCCACAGCTGAACCTATGGTGAACCCATACGATGATGATACTCTGTTTGTAAATCTGCCAGGTCCAGGTACACATTGTATATTATGTTATCAATGACAATTTTATGTAACTTTATTTTTACAGGGGATATTAAGGCAGGAATTATAGTTGATAATTCTATAGAAGATATCGAGGAGGACATTAAACCACAAACAGAAGAAACTATAAACATTGTCGTAGTTAACGATGACGAGGTTTCACAATGGAATGAGGTTTGGTTAATTTTCTTTTTATTTTAATATGAGAAGTAATTGTAAGGAATTATAATGTTTTGCAGACACCAAGTACTCACGATGATCTACAGGAAGTCGATTGGTCCGAGTGGAATCCGAAAATGCTAAAAACAAAAAGAAGTCCTGCTTTGCAAATACGTTCAGCAGATACGGAATCAAAAGGTACTGCCTCTGGCCTACAACTTGAACTAAATACGGAACAAGCAAGAAAGCGGAAACATTTGGACAATATAGCGACTAAACAATTATCTGCAACTCCGTACACTAAAAAACGTAATTGCCCTAATGAGTGCAGTATGCTAGTTCAAGCGAAAGTGGAATATCTTGATGCTTTGAAGAAAGAGGCATTAGAAAAAGCTGATATGGAAAAACAAATAATGCGAAATATTCTCATTGAACAAGAGTTGAAAATCAAACTGTTACGCAAAGAGTTGTCTGAGAACAAGGATAGTGAACCAGGATAATGATATTACTGATATTAGAATTTATTATTATATTTTTTATTATTTGTACCTGTTATTAAAAGTTTCAAATATAATATCCGCTTGTTTTTTAATAATTTTGTTATAAATGTATAAAAATTTTGTTAATTTATATACCGTTTGCTGCATTGGCTTCAAAGATTCGTGCAAATTTAAAATTTATATAACTTTGTTATCTCAGCAGATGTAAATGTTTTGTATGTAGTTTCTGGCAAAGTATATATATTTATCGGTAAGACTGAGATGATGCATTAAAATAATGTTGACTGTGTTGGACATTATTTTAATATGCATTTGTGATGTTACTGTGTTAACTCAAGTTCGTTACGATCTAGTTTATTTCATGTATTAAAATATTACATATGCAGGGAAATAAAAAAATAGTTTATTGATTTATTTGTTTACATTTATTTTTGAAACAATAATTACAATACAAAATTGTTCAAAAACTTTTTTTCCATCCTTTTTTTCATCATTCCAAGAAAAATGTGAAAAGTCGCGTACTTTTACAGATTTATAATAAGCTAAAAAATGTTCAATAAAATTAAAATTGTAATAAGTAAAATTATAGATTATAAAATAAATATTAACCTTTCAAAATAATTGATAAGATCTGCGCGAAAGTTTCGGTGGTCGTGGTTCAAGTCAGCGCGATTGTGAAGATCATCATTCCAAATTAAATTCCAATCAATATTTGCCATTGGATCATCAAGAGGCATTGGTTCTGCAGCTATGCGTGCTTTATTATGAGGCATTGGCCTGCTAAAAAACGCATTCCTATAGCTAAACAAGGAAATATACGCTTCCAAACACCAAACGTGCGTTCGATAGTATTTCGAGTTCTAATTTGCGATTCGTTGAACAATCTCTCAGCGTCAGTTTGAGGATTCTGTAGTGGCGTTATAAGATAGCTTTTCGATGAATACCCTGCATCTCCTAAGATTAATCGATTAATAAACTCTCCAGCCTCCAATCGAGCATGAAGTCTTGAATTTCTGAAAATTGTCGAATCATGAGCACTTTCCGGCCAACGTGCCACAATACTTGTGAATTTCAAATGCGAATCACAGGTGGCTTGTACGTTTATAGAAAAATATCCTTTTCTGTTTCTGAAAACTTCTGCGTTAGGTCCACCTACAATTATTAATATATTAAAATTAATCTGCTTGAAATTGTGCAGTGTGTCTAAAAAGACAGAGTGCTATTAACCATAGAGTTTCTTTTTTCAATTATTGTTCACAACACTCTAGAATCCACTTGTGCAGCTGCTATTTCTCTTGCCGTAGTCGGAAATTTGATGGTGTTACGACTCAAACTAGCAATAACTGGCAGTGACCCTATGCACAATTCTATGAGCACTGGTTTTACTTACTCCAGAAAAGTCTCTAACAGAAATTAAAATTGAACCAGTAGCATAATATCGTAGAGCAAGCAGCAGTTGTATTCTAGGTGAAATAGCGTGATTTCTGAAATCCGTAAAAAATATTAAATTTAAAATATTAGTTTTACTTCCAATTAATTGTTTTTAATAACTTACCTTTCGGTTGCCTGTTGGAAATTGTGTTCGACGTCAACAAGAAGAGTTTCTGCTATGTTTTTTCTTCCTAGCTGTTCTTTTATTACTAGCGGCCTTCTTATTTTGTCATCATCAGATGATGATGACAAAATATTATTAAAAAATAAATTATTCATATTTCAGCTCGTATTTCAGTTACACTTCACTTGATAAGTTTTAGGTTACGCTGACCAATATTAATCACTGGTTAAGTTACTAACCGCCCAAAAATAGCCGGTTAGGTTAAACAGTAATTACTCTTGTTTGATCATGATTAAAAATATTGTGGAACGCAAGATTCTGATTAAGTTAGTCTAATCAGTCATTAAAAAGTTAATCGGAGTTGGTGAAATCGGCCCTTAGTGCTATAATTTCTTTAATAATTGAACGATTAATATATATCGGACAAATAAAATCACTTTTTATTTTAAGCATTTTAATTTCCATAAAATCCGAATCCTCCAATTTGCAGATGTTTGAAATTGAGTTAAATTTATTAAACACTGCCGGATCACTGTTTGTAAAATATTCGGTCAAAGTGCTGATAAAGTAATTCCAATCCATCTCATCGAACGTAATACAATCTTCTTTTTTTCTTGAATTTATAAATTTTACTGCAGGTTGAAAACACATCGAATAGCACAATCCAACAGAAATTTCACATATGTTAAATATTTCCAAAATATAACTAGATTCACAATTGTCATTATTAATATTATTTTGATGATTTGAAAACACATCATCAATAAAATTTAAATAAGATGTTGCCTCATTCATTTTTAAACTTTTCTACAATACTATGACCAATATTTCAATATACTCAATACTTATAGAGTGTAATTAGTGGGACCTGCGCAAATAGGCTAAACAATATTTTTAGTATTTATCCAACTATTTTGCGATTTATCAAACCCCAACCACTTAACATATATTTTATTTGTCTTTCTAGATAATATTTTTTCTATTAAATATATATCCGGTTGTTTAGTTTTTTGCAATTCTTCTGTATAAAAACCACCACTTATTGGGGCACCATGCATATCCTCCAATAAATATGTAGTTGGATTGGTATACATACCTTTCTTATTTTAAATAATTCAGTGGTCCAATTACGGGTATAACCCTTGTCAAAAACATGTTTTTTTCTACTACTTCGTACAATATCCCCCCTTTGATATTTTTGCTTATCAACAATTTTGATGTGAATATACACGGTTTTCAATAGGTTTTTTTCATTTTTCTTTTTCACACTTTTCACACATTTTTATAGTGCTATGGATAGTGTTATTGTATTTTCCTATTACGTCATCTATATTATTTATCCAATCATATTTTCCATTTAGACTGAATAGTTTGTATAACCTTTCCTTGATTGTTCTAATAACCCGTTCTGCCATTGTCGCTTTTTTGCGACTGTAAGTATGGTAGTGATTAATTTTGTAGTTTTTCAATAAACCACTAAACTGCTTATTAAAAAACTCAGTTCCTTGATCGGTTTGTAGGTGTTTTGGTGATCGGTGATTACCATCTTGGTTGAAATACATAAGGTTTGTTCGAGTACTCAGACTGCGCAGGCGAGAAAAAAATTAATTTTAAAAGTGAACTCAATACCCGAAGTTTCACCGATCCTTACTGAATAAAACCGATGTTTAAAATAAGATTCCCGCTTATACTTAAATTACTAAAAATTATTTTCTAACAGAATTTTGCATTTAAAAATACAAATTTTGGACCAGTTTTATTTAAATCTTAATTTTATGAAATACAGTTTTTTTAAGATGTTGTACAAGTATGAATTATGCTTTATTTACGAGTACAAGTGTGTATAGTTGTATAGTAGTGCCCAGAGTAGTGTTTACAATTGTGTAGCTTATAAATGTTAACGCAACAAGTTCAACCAGTGTTCAGAGTGTTAGTAGTAGTGTCAAATCAAGTAAGTGATTTATTGACTTATATTTATAGCAAAAATTTAATTTTTGATTGTTTTCTTAGTTTTACTGGAACTATTATGGACGAATTTAAAACGTGAGTGATAATTTATTTAGGATTTTTTTCGGTAATTTGTATAATAAAATTCCGAACCAGTGTATGTTATTTATATTTATTTATACAGTAACATTCTATTTTTGCTAAATAAATTTGTGTATTTTAAGTTATTAAATTTATACTGATATTATTATTTTAGACCGAAAAGATCTGCAGACCCGGGATCATCAACATCGGGGCCGGCTGAGGACAAGAGAGAGCGGCTCTCCACCACTCGGCGACGGTATGTTTATTTTGATTTTCCTATTTATTAATAAATGTATTTATTTTATTTTATTTTATTAGATTATTTGAGAATCGTAGAGAACCGGTGGTGGTAAGTCGTCGGTAAGACTGCAGACTGCAGCGACTGCAGCCATTCTGCTTCAGGCAGAATATCTCTGGGGCGAGAGGGAGCTCGCTCCCGTGTGCCAGCCGCCGGCCCGGGTCGCAGGACCAGCCTTTGACACGAGCGTCGCCGAGGGGCGCCGGGTCGCGAAAAAGGTGAGTTTATTGGTTTAAATTGAATTAATATGTACTTAATTTCGTACAGTCAGTCCAAATGTTTTATTTGTTTGATTTACTAGGTCGTCAGGCGGCCAGGTCTCGGCGACGTCGTTCGGGCGAAAGAAGGTGAGTTTATATCTTTAAATTAATTTAAAATGTTCAATTTATTTGTTTTATTAGGGCAACAAATAGATCAGTGGAAACTAGAGAATCGAGGTGAGTCTTTATATATTTAAATTGCAATAATTTAAAAAAAAAATGTTTGGTTTCAATTAGATGGCCAGTCGACGCCAGTCAACATTCTTCGCAAAGAGGGTAAGTTTATTTTCTTTAATTTTATATATAAATTTAATATATTTTACAATTTAATATTATATCAGGAGGCGCCGTAACCATAGGGCCGAGCGGCGCAACCGGCAAGGAGTAGGAATAACTATTGTTAAAAAAAATATAATTATTAATTTTTAATTATACCTAAATAAATAAAAATAATTTTTTGCAATTTTCGATCAAAATGACATCTTTTAGTTGCCATTTTTGATGTTGAAACGGCCTTCTTTTTTTTATTGTTCTAAAAAAAGCGTGAAAAATAGTTATTTATGTATCAAGGCAGTAAAGTCGTATTTTTTATCACGAATGTGGAAATTATTTGCCGAGGCGAAAGCCGAGGCAAATAACCACGTGAGTGATAAAAAATGACTTTACTGTCGAGGTGCATATTAAACTTTATCCGAAATCGCATTTATTAACACTAATAATAATTATTTTTGTTTTGAGGTTTTTCTACCAGGTAAATGTATTGAATTGACAATGACAATTTTAACAATTATATTTATTTAGTAATATTAATCACAATAGAACAAGTTTCGTTATTTTGTATATTTATCGGTTGTACTTTATTCGAGTTTTTTAGAAACTGTTGGTTTGAAGGGGATGTTGGTTGGGATGTTGTAATTGGAGTGTTATGGTGTGTCACAAGTCTTGAATTAGATGACGATGAACTATGACCCTCTAGGATTCTGGCTGCTTTTTCTTGCTTTCTAGCAATTGATGTCTGTATGTATGATTCTGCAATATTCGAGCTCTTCCATCCACCGTGTTGTTTTAAGGTTAGTACATCTGAACCAGTATCTTCCAACAAAGATGCAGATGTTCTTTGGAAAGCATGTCCAGTATAATTATTTGGTTCGGGTAATTTCAAATAAATAGCCACTTCTTTGGGTATTTTACCAAAAGTGTGTATGCCAACAGCTTGAATAGAGCATTTGCCAAATCGATAAAATATAAATAGGTTTTTGTGCGGTGTATGTGCAGGTCTTAATGATATATATTTCCTATATAATATTATGGGGTTTATATTTTTACTCATTTTGTTCGTTATTGTAAAAATTCGCCTTTTTCCTGTCATTGAATCTGGTATTGTAATTAGTAGTATATCATCTTTGTCTTAAACATCGTCAATGGACATTTTTTTGAGTTCATCCATACGACATGTACCTGATAATCCAAAAATTACACAAACCTGCAAATAACTCATCTAAATATTTTATAAAAAAAATAAAATTAGTTTTTACCTTCCACATAAGATATTTATGATCTGGAGCTTCTATTATAAATTTATTTATTTCTTCTCTAGTAAACACGTTCGATTTTTTGGGTGTGTAATTTGCATTTTGTCCAGGGTCAGAAAAATATTGAAAACAATGGCGAAAGGTAGATACAAAAATATAAATATTGAAACAGTATTTATCTATTATTGACTTTGTAGGCTTGGCAAGATATACGATCAAAAGTTAAATCGAAAGGGCTGCAATAAGTCGGCATAGCTGTGGAACTGGCGGCGGTGCTCCTAGTGCAAACTATTTATCCTCAAACAATGAAAAAAATTTGGATATAATTTGTCCAACAAGTAGCGATGGATGTTTTATATTGTATTTTAAATTTGTATTTGTTTAAATACTGAGTATGCCATCTATGCCAGCTTGCATGAAGCAGAGCCAACGCCCTGCGCAGAGTCATGAAGGTCTCGCGTAAAAGGCGTCACACAGAGGCACAACGGCAGCCGCTCAGTAAACATGTAATTTGTGTATGTTACAATAAAAACCAATGATTCTTTAATGAGGCATCGCCTGGTTATTAATTGCTTGAACCCAATACAAAACATGGTGTCAGGTGTGTAATCTGAAACTGCGTTGATCCGGAAAGTAAGGTGGGCTGTTGTGGTTGAAGAAAACATTAAAGAGTAGTGTGTGTGAACCTACAAAATGGAGTTTTTCAAGGCACCAACGCCATTAGATGAGCTGACCAACAAGGACCAGTGGTTGCGTTGGAAGCAAAAGTTTGTACTGTATCTGAAAGCAACAGAAAAAGATAAGTGCGCAGAGGAGCTAAAAATAGCAATAATGCTCACAGCGATTGGAGATGTGGGAATTGACATATATAATACGTTCACAGAGGAGCAACAGAAGAAATTTGATGAGGTAATTAAAGCATTTGACGCGTACTTTGTACCGAAGAAAAACATCACCATGGAAACTTTCAAATTCAATAGTCTTCAGCAAGGCAAAGATCAACCCATAGACAACTACTTGAAGGAATTGAAGAAACAAGCATCGTTATGTGATTTTACTTGTGAATGTCAAAAATCATATGAGAATCGAATGTTGCGAGATCGAATCATAATTGGCCTAAAAGACAAGGACATTCAGCAACGACTTCTGCGAGATAATACTGTAACTGTGGAGAAAATTCAAGAATATGTGAAATCTATCGAACTCAGTAAGGATTATGTGAAAGTATTGAACCCTACAGAATCGGTCGACTACGTGGAAAAAAGAAAAACCAACATCAAGATTAGATGCTACAACTGCGGATACGTCCACTTTCCAGACAGATGTCCCGCCTCCAATAAAATGTGTAATTACTGCAGGGAAATGGGACATTTCGCAGCCCTGTGCCAGAAAAAGAATAACAGTAATGCAACAAGGGAACGGAAAGAATTCGAGAAAAATGCAAAAATAAGCAGCGTTCAACACGTTGATTTCGAACAGAATGCACCGCAAAGTAGACTTGACAGCAGCAGAGAAAGTGAGGTTGGTGATCCAAGTGACTTCGTCCTTAGTGAGGTAAGAGAAAATGCATCCAAATGGTATGAAAACATTACTGTTAGCGGTGTTAACATCAGATTTAAAATTGACACGGGAGCGGAAATTAGTATTATGCCAATAGGAGTTTTTAACTGTCTTCCCATCAAAGTTCAAAAGGCGCTTAGACCATCAGCAGTGACACTTGTGTCATTTGGAGATTTTGTATCAAAACCTAAAGGTGAAATTAATTTGAAAACTGTATTTAATGATGTATGTATTGATGTAAGATTTGTTATTGTTCCATTTAAAGCTGAACCACTTTTTAGTCTTAAAGATGCTCGGAATTTTAAGATAATTCATAATGTCAATGCTGGTGTATCTTTCTTATCAAGGGATGACGTTTTTGCTAAACATTCAAAAGTTTTTCAAGGTTTGGGAAAAATTTTGGGGACATATAGTATCAAACTGAAAGAAAACGCAGAACCGGTTGTTCAGCGTAATAGAACAATTCCATTAGCTCTATATGATGAACTTAAAAAAACCTTAGATGATCTTGAGAATCACCAAGTAATAGAAAAAGTAAATTATCCAACAGATTGGGTTAATAGTTTATTGCTAGTAGAAAAACCGAATAAAAAATTGCGCATTTGTCTTGATCCGAAACCCCTTAACAAGTTTATTCGTAGAGAACATTATCAAATTCCCACTAGTGATTATATTTTGAATAGATTAATTGGAAACTCAGTTTTTTCTGTATTAGACATGAAAGACGGTTTTTGGCAGCATCATTTGGATGAGGAGAGTTCGAAATTATGCACTTTTAACACACCATTTGGTCGCTATAAATTCAATCGGTTACCTTTTGGTATATCAAACGCACCAGAAATTTTTCAGCGACGGAATGATGAAATATTCGGTGATATTCTCGGAGTCCAAGTTTACTTTGACGATTTAATAATTGCAGGAAAAACTGACACTGATCATGATAACACCTTAATTACAGTTCTACAAAGAGCTGAAGAGTATGGAATTAAGTTCAACTTTGAAAAATTTCAATTTAAAAAATCGAATGTGTCGTTTTTAGGTTATGTAGTTTCAAACAGCGGTATTACACCAAACAAAAAAAATACAGAGGCTGTAAACGCGATTAGAAGTCCCGGTAACAAAAATGATTTATTAAGAGTTTTGGGTTTGTTTAAATTTTTTTCCAAATTTATTCCGAATCTTTCAGAATTGACATTTAATATGCGCAACTTAACCAAAAACAATGTTGAATTTTTGTGGAGCCTTAAAGAGCAACAAGAGCTTGATCATCTAAAACTAATCGTTACACAACACCCTGTCCTCAAAATGTTTAATCCAGATAAAGAGACTATAATACAATGTGACGCTTCTAGTAAAGGACAAGGGTGTTGTTTATTGCAAGATGATTCCCCAATTGCGTATGCGTCTCGATCATTAACTAAGGCCGAGACAAAATACGCGCAGATTGAAAAGGAGTTAAATGCAATTGTTTTTGCTTTTGAAAAATTTCATACGTATGTGTATGGCAGAAAGGTTACTGTTCATACTGATCATAAACCCCTTGTTTCGATTTTTAAAAAAGATATTCATAAAATATCAGCGCGCCTACAACGCATGTTGTTAAAATTGTTAAAATACAATAGAGACTCCGGATGACCCCGAAATGGATTACATTGTACACCAATTGTCAATAAATGCCCCTATTACAAAAGAAAAAAAAATTGAATTTCAGAAAGCAATCAAAAATGACAATGTTCTGTCTAAAGTCATAGAATATTGTAAAAACGGTTGGCCAAAATATGACAAAAAACTTGATAAAAATTTAAAACGATATTTCCAAATAAGAAACGAAATAATATTTGCCGATGATATGTTATTTTTTAATGAGAAAATAATTGTCCCTGCAAGTTTACGCGATATGATGCTTCAGTTAATACATGCCTCACATCTTGGCATCGTAAAGTCAAAATTAAGGGCGCGTCAAGTATTATATTGGCTAAACATGTCCGATGATATCGAAAAATTTATTAACAAATGTGAACCTTGTCAGTTGAATAAAAAAGCGAACCAAAAAGAAACACTCAATTCACATCCTATTCCTGAAAGGCCTTGGCAATTCTTGAGTTCAGACTTCTTTGAATTTAACCACAATAATTATTTACTCTTAGTCGATTCGTACTCACATTGGATTGAAGTTAAAAAAACAAATCTAAAAACTGCTGACACAGTTATTGAATTTTGCAAAGAAGTATTTTCTAGATTTGGTGTCCCAGATATATTCTTCTCAGATAACGTACCGTATAATAGTGAAAAATTTAAGGCATTTGCCAGAGAATGGAATTTTGAATTAAAGTTTTCGAGTCCCCACCACCATCAATCGAATGGGTTGGCCGAAAAAGCGGTAGGGATAGTCAAAAGCTATTTAAAGAAAACAAATTCTGATAAAGAATTACACACATTTCTGAGTGAATATAGAAGCACACCACTCTCGAATATCGGGTTTTCACCCTCTCAAATGTTATTAAATAGAATATTGAAAACAAAAATACCAATCGCATCTGATAATCTTAAAACCAAACTAATAGATCCTAAAACAATCCTCACTAAACTAGCTGCCAAAAATGAAATGCAGAAGCAATATTATGACAGAACTGCTAAAGATTTGCCTAGGTTAAATGTAGGTGATAAAATTCTTTTCGAAAAAGGGCGTAAATGGGAAAAAGGATACATAAAAGAGACATGTAATGACAGATCTTATTTAATTATTGACCTTTTTGGGCAAACATTTAGGCGAAATAGAAAATTTATTAATAAAACAAACCTAAATTTTGAAACGCGGAAATCGAAAATAGACATCATATATGAGCTGGAGGATTTGGACTTGTTTCAGTTGGTCGACTTACCTGAAGACAAAGTTGATGGGGTTATAGAAATAATGAATAACTTAACAACTTCCGAATCACTGCCTAGTAAAAATATATCATTGAATCCCGATGAGGAGGAGGCATCAGTGTTGATAGAATCAGATTCTGATAACAGCAGCACTGCATCATACGCATCAACTGTTAATGATCAAGATGACACAGTGGTCATGACTCCTAAAAGATCGCGCAAACAGCCGTCATACCTAAAAGATTATGTTGTGGATGTGCAGTCATCTGAATCTGATGCTTAGGCTTAGTTATAAAATTACGATATTGTCAGAATAGTTTTTAGTTTCAGTTTTTAGTTTTAGTTTCAGTTTTTAGTTTTAGTTTCAGTTTCAAGTCAGTTTAAAAAAAAAAAAAAAAAAAAAAAAAAAAAAAAAAAAAAAAAAAAAAGCGTGTTTTATATTGTATTTCAAATTTGTATTTGTTTAAATACTGAGTATGCCATCTATGCCAGCTTGCATGAAGCAGATGTAATTTGTGTATGTTACAATAAAAACCAATGATTCTTTAATGAGGCATCGCCTGATTATTAATTGCTTGAACCCAATACAAAACAATGGACACCCTGATGCAAAAGAGTCCCACACAGAACCCTTGGGCGATCATCTGTACTATGCTGAAATTGATGGTAAAATCTTTGCTACTGTGAAGGTTTCCGATGTAGAACAACAATCATGCAATAAGGAGAATCATGCAAAATATTCCATTGATCCAATGGAATATTCTGATCCGGAGGAAAAAGAAAATACTCCTAAATTTCGCAAAGTGAACCTACCTAGTAAGCTATAAAAATTTATTATAATATTATTCTAACATTTTTACACGTATACCACCCGTATATAATTTAATGCTTACGAATTAAATACATTTACAATATTGATGAAACATATTTAGTTTTACCACAGAAGAATAATATTATTATTTTATGAATTTACCATTAAATTATTATATTATTAAAGTTTTTTTGTTTTGAATCTAAAGATGTTGTTAAATATCAATATTCGCAATATTCGGGCACAGCTGAGAATCAAACCCAGATCTCATGGTTCAACCATGAGATCTGAACTACTCAGAATCGAACCCAGATCTCCTGGTTCAACAATGAGATCTAGGTTCGATTCTCAGTTGTGCTCTATTATTACTATATACTATTAATACTATTTTATTTAATTATTGGCATGCATCTATTTATTGGAGATGGACTTTGAAATTATTTTCATTGAAAATCTATAACTCCAATTTGAGAATTAAAAAATCGTATATTTATATACATTTTCTTTATAAATATGTTTGACAAAATTCCAAAAATGTTTTAGTCAATGTTGTAGCACAATGTTGGCAATGGTATAAATACCAAATATTATCAAGTAGGTTTAATACTACCCAGTCGGTTTACTATTTTAAATAAAAGCAAACTATATTTATTCGTTATAGGGCTGTCCAGCTAACTGTCAGTGCGCTGTCAGATAAATTTAAAATTGACGGCTGGTTGAAAACATTAAATTTCAAGGTCCGCGTTTTAAATAATTTTAAAGTTATTGCGGCTGTATTTGTAACTTGTTTGTGTTCAAAACAATTTGCAACAAGTGCGATTGTGTTGTGGTATAGTGACAATGCCAGCTTATTGTGTAATAAAGGGATGCGGGAGCTACGCGATGAAAGATAATGTTGGACTTTTTCGCATTCCCGCTATTTTAACATTCCCACATCAGCCTGAAATAAATAGACTATCCAGGGACAGGCACAGGTTATGGTTGGATCAAATCAACCGTCCAGAGTTGGTCGAGCAGCAGCTTAAGCACGCGAGAGTGTGTTCCAAACATTTTGTGTCAGGTAGGTCATTCGGCTCGACTCTATTCGCTTAAACACCGTGCTTAGAACTTCCCTGTGCTTAGACGGTACACTATATTTTGATAGTGTTTAGACGATGCGATACCCGGTATGTAATGTGTATAAGTAAACACTTTGCTGCAAAATTGTTATAGTTATTTAAGTATTAAGGTCAGTAAGTGCATACTACCGGTAGAGGGTGTGTTTGGAGATCGAGACGTAGTCGAGATCTCCAATACGCCCGATACCGGTAGGGCACTTACTGACCGCAATGCTTATTAGGTTTTTTGCACGATCGAGGACATAAGAAAATTACTATTTGATTAATAAATTACAAATGTAATAAATTAATTTTTATCAAGTAGCATATGGTTTGGTTACTACTGTCATTTAATAAGTGAATTAATAATTTCCAATTAGTTTCTTAATTAACTGATCAGAAATAGGAGACAGTGATGATTCGGATGTTGAAAGTGCGTGGAACATAGGATGTTCGGCAATTATTCCTGAAAAATCTAAAGAACGCAATTAATTGAATCGATTAAAAACAAAAAAAAAATTGAATTGCGTTTACTTACCGCATCCTTTACCGCATACCGTGCGGTAAGCAAACTTACCGCACGGTATTTTGTAAAAGTAACCTACTATGATTATTATAAAATCAGTAAGCATGTCAAATTACACGATCGTGCAAAAAATAATTAACGATATAATCATTTATAGCATTATACTTATTTATGTTGAATATTATTTTTTTTTTTTTTTTTGGAAAACCAGCTGATCTAAATGATGTTGCAAATCAAGATTGGATTCCAAATCTGCGTTTGGGACAAGAACTTGCTGAAAGCAGTGCGTCATCAGCAAAATTAAACAGATATCAAAGAAAACGGTTACGAGATGAGGTATAATTTTAAATTTTTCTTGTAAATTTGCATAACAATCATATACTTTAGAATAACAATAATTGTCGAGTTAATTCTTATTGTAAAATTCCGAATTTTTTTATAATTATCACATTATTACTGTATGTACTATGTATATGTAAGTATCACTCGGGTATTACGTACGTTTGTGGTACATTTTAATTGATTTGAATCACCATTCATACATGTATATTGTGGGTAATGGGTATATAAGTATAGTTACGCAAGTAATTGAGCAGTAATTGATTATAAGTATAGTTACGCAGTGTAATTGAGCAGTTATAAGTTTTTTTTTATTTTTTTTAAGATTTGATTATTTAATTATAGGTGCAAGAACAAGAAATTGCGACAGAGAAGTATTCTGATGAATCAGAAACTGTTTCTGATTCTGCAGAACTACTTGATGAACCAATGGAAATACAAGAACCCATCAAAAAATCAAAAACGGTTCAAACTGAATTGAAACTGGATGATATCGCACAACTGAATATTGAATTACATAAGAGTAAAGAACTCATTGAAAATTTGGTAAACAAAACTATCAGTTGCAAATCATTAGAAAATGATAACAAGAAAACGCAATATTATACGGGATTGCAAAATTTTAGTACTTTTAGTATTTTACTTAGTATATTAGAACCATTTGTACCGCAAACCACTATTCAAATAATGTTTTTACGTTTGAAAAGCTTAATTATTTGGCCAAACCGAGAAATTCTAAAAAAAAACTATGCCTGAGTGCTTTAAATTATCATTTCATGATAAAACAACAATAATTATAGATTGTTTTGAAACTAGATGTGAAAGACCATCAAACATGGTTGATGGTCTTCCCAATCTTGGTCAATCTTGGTCAAGTTATAAACATTCGGAGACAATCTAATAGGAATAACGCCACAGGGCTCAATTGCTTTCATTAGTGAAGGATGGGGCGGCAGAGCTTCAGACAAAACTATAACGGCGAATTCAACATGTTTGAACAATTTGTTGCCGGGAGACATTATTATGGCTGATAGGGGATTCCTTATTAAGGAATATGCCCAGCTATTCAATGCCTCTGTATGTATTCCAGCTTTTACAAGAGGAAAGATCCAATTGCATCCAGTTGATTTAGAAAAAACCAGATCTATTGCACATTGTAGAATTCACGTAGAACGAGTTATTGGTGTTTTACGCCAGAAGTTCACAATTCTTCACGATGTCTTACCTATTACTTTGCTATGCACTAGTACTGACAATCGTATTTTGGACAAAATAGTAGTGGTTTGTTGTGCATTAGTCAATCTATGTCCAGCAACAATTCCGTTGTGAAGCTATATTCGACGCGCTTTTCAACTTTTGTTTTTATTTTTCATATGCTGGGATTGGTCATCTCTACCAACTGTGTTTCCGACCAAGCTAGCGGAGGTGGTTTTAGTGGGTATGCCTTTGGGAGAGTCCTGCACTACGTCTATAAAAGATTTCCACTTCCTTAAAAAAAAAACTGCAGCTTTTATTTTACACAGGGAAATCAAACATTTTTTATATTTTTATGTTGAAATACTGTTTATTTTTTATATTATAATAATAGAAGTAGCTTATTGAATAAAACTATAAATATCAAATATAAACCAAATAATTTTAATTCTCTTTTTTCCGGACTTCCAATAAACAGGTGATTACTCTGTGAATCGTTGTAAAATAAATATACATCATGATGCTATCTTTACCACCTCTTTGATCTTCCATAGATTGTACAAACGCAACCAAACAATATTTATGTATTTATTTACTAAAAGAATAATATTTTTAATTATCAAAATTATTACTAAATTAAGACGCGCATTTTTAGCTGGTAACACGGTTGTTCGATTGTTTAAAAGTCACTTCTTCAGTAACTTCTTTTATAGAATCAACCAAAGCGGCCTAGTCCACCCCTGAAATCAAATAAAGTTTAAAAATTGCATAAAATATTTAATTATACTTCCTTCAATATGTATAAATCTAAAAGAATCGGTGTTGCTCTTTTGGTTGCTTCTATATAGTTTGGGTATTTTTTAATATTTTTTTTTTTTAAGAGTGGACCAATGCTCGCTAGCACTATCGTACGGGACTCGACCCCTTAGTTCAGAAGGGCTCGAGTTAAAACTCGTTAAAACTCCACTCTATCGAATTATCAACCAGCCCCGAACTCTTGAAGTAATGCTAGTTTGGATTTCCTATGCACTTCATACAATACCACACATCATCTGGTACATCATTTAATCCAACACATTGTAATGATACCACTGTATTTCACACAAGTCATTGCAGCAGCAAATCATTGGGCTTCCATCATCACATCCTTTGCATACACACCATGTTTCTACAGATGAAATTTTTCTGGTATAGAAACGTCCTAAGAGTTCAGGCATAATCACATTGGCGTGAAATAATTTTGCTTTTTTTGATTGCAATATCCAAAAATCTCGATCAAAATTAACCCTTTCAATAAAAAGTCCATTTGGCCACCAAACAACAAAATCACAAAATGTATTATTTGTAATTGCCATCTGTTGCTGCACTTGATAATAATATGCATGCTTAGTATTAAGGCAAATGTTTCCATTTTCCATTAACATTAAACAAGTGCTCTTTTTTCTTGTATATTCATCCAAGGGCATAGTTATTAGCAAATATGGACACTTTATTTCCACACATCCAGTTCCACAACAAGAGCAATGAACTAGAAAATCTGGACTAGCACCAAACTCTGGTAGATCAGGTCTAATGATCAATCCAACCCGTTCTAATGTTAAGTTTTGATGGCTAATTCCAGACACCTTTCTAAATACTTCTAAAGCTTTGTTATCATGCTGGATTCCCTATTGCATGGCATTTGCTTTAAAGGAAAAATTTAAAGGATAGCAAATTTCCTTTATTAAAGACAATGAGGGTTTCGAAATGGATGTGCTACAAGTTCTCTTTAAAATCAAAGCAGTAATTCTACCCGACCTGTGATAAAACCATTGGTTGGATTTGTTTTGCTGCTTTGTTGCATTTTCAATTTTCTGGCATTCTCCGTTAGACATTGCTACTAGTAGATATTGTTCAGATAATTGTAACAACTGCTCCATGTGCAATTCCTCATACTCTTCTAAATACAATGATTTAAATTTGTTTAGCTCGTTATCAACAGCTGAACTTGCAATTTCACTTGCAAATAGTTCTACCACTCGCATTAAAACTGATGAGTTACCTAAAATAATTACATAAATAAGTTAAGTCAACTAATCGATTAACTAACTAGTCGATTATCCAACATGGACAAATGTTCGACTAGTTTAATATTTGACTAATAATAGTTGAGTAGTCTACTACTCGACTATTATTTAAATACTCGGAAAATTCGACCAAAAAGAATTCAAAGCTACTTGGACTATTCAACTACTTATACATTTTAACAATTCTCAGTATTAATTATATAACTATATTAAAAGTATACCTGCGTCTTTGATTTTTTGCAACATATCAAAAATTTCATTGCTGTCTAATGATGGAATGTTCATTGAAGAAGACGCAATGATTCGATGGTAGTCCATAGTATTCAAACCCGTATTGAATATTGGATTTGGTGGGAACATTCCACAAGCAGCGCACATCCGTACAAGATAAGTCTTCCTTCTTATTGTTAATTGCCTCTCCGGTATAAAACAAAGCTCCAATATGACTGCATATCTCTCCTGCACCAGCCATGCAAGTACAATGAGCAGTTTAAATTCCACCATCAAAATTAGAAAGAATCCATGCATCTAAAGGACGTTCATTGAATTTTGTTTCACCTAGAATATAAATCGAAAAAATTACATTATGCAAAATTGATAAGACTATATCTACTTACGGATCCAATAATAATATGTAAATTATTGATTTTTGCTACACCACAGTTTATAACAAAACCCTGCTTCAAACAGTTTAAATGCATTTAAACTTTTGTAACACTTCTTCTGTTCTTTTGTGTAGAAACTTGTCGACAAAACCAAATAACTTACGATGTCCATGTTTGTGATCGAAGGAAAGTCCACTGTATTGTAACTTAATTTACTTTTGTTTATTAAATTAGTCGATGTTATTTATCGGGACTAGTTTCTGTCCGTAACGTTGAGCAAGATCACTGTGTTCCATTTGCAGTTTTTTAAAATATTCACTCATTTTCACAAGATTATATAACACTCACTTTACTTTACAAGTTACATAAAAGAAAATCTAGGTAAAATTTACGGTCGTGTATCACAAATATTTGCAAAAAACACGTTCAGGTGGTTTCAAACACAATGAGTACAAACGTCAACAATGTGTCAAACGCATGTAATTAAAAATTCAAAATGGCGGGTGGTTGATAATATTGTGTGAGGTTATGTTAGCTGGACAGGCCTATTCCAACGTTTTAACCTCAAAAGTTTACTATAAAAGTCACTAATTTGATCAGAATCTTTACCAATATGGCTAATATAATATTGAAAAACTTACCTTAATAGTTAAGGTAAGTTAAGGTAAGTAATAGTTATTAATTAAACGCAAATTGTTAATATATCACAATGTATTTTTAAAAAAGTTCACAAATATCACAGAAACGACAAACGAAACAGCTAAAGATATCAAAATGCTAAGTGCAAATGAATGTTTTGATCTCTTGTGACGTCACACTCTATGGGCAGTAGTAGTGGGGATGCTGGCGCATTGACCGTATTAGTCTACTATCCGTGGAGTGTACCCACTAAACCTCCATCACCCGACAACTATAAAAAAAAAAAAAACGTGTAAAAGCCACAACGTCAATTGAAGCATGTGGAAAAGACTTAAAGCCCAAGGTCATTGCAAAACTAAGAAGATAAATAATGTGCAAGGTCGGAAAACTTTTCAGGTCCATCCCGCCTAGCACATCAAGAAATCAGGCAGGATGGACGCAATCAAAACGGATATTATTCCAACTCAGCGATGTAGATATTTGGGATTTGTTTACGACTCTATACGTATGACGATTTCTCTACCAAGAGAAATACAAGAGAAAAAATTCAATTCAAATTCATTCAATGTTGGAAAAAAATTCTTGAATGGAAAAGTGTCATAATCGTGATTTTGCTAAACTAATTAGCACACTAATTTCTGCATGTCCAGTCATACGCTATGGATGACTTTACACCAAATTATTCGAACGGCAAAAGTTTCTTGCATTAGAGAGTGCATCGCAAACTTACAATGCTGTAATGAATATTCCAAAATCCTTGAATTTGGACTTTCAATGATGGCTTGATAATATTTCTACATCACATAATTTTATAGAAGCGCGGCTTTTCAAATTAGTAATATTTTCTGACGCTTCTACGACTGGTTGGGGAGCATGCTGTGGGACGGGAAAGAGTCTTGGTTTTTGAACAATAGGAGAGAAAGAGAAACATATAAATTATCTTGAACTTCTCGCTGCTTTTTTCGGGTTGAAATGTTTTGCTTCTGATTGGTCAAACTGCAACATCGTTTATCGCATCGAAAACACGACCGCTATAGCATATGTTAACCGAATAGGCGGCATCCAATTTCCAATGTTAAATTTCTTATCTCTGCAGATATGGCAATTGTGCGAGAGTAGAATAGTTATTTATACAACAAGTAACAAAATGTAAGTTATTTTTTCACAAGTCGTAAATTTGTCCAACGAGGCGTCAGCCGAGTTGGACAATACGACAAGTGAAAAAATAACTAATTTTGCTCGTGTTGTATACACTATTTTTTGCAATTTTTAATTAAAATAAAAAAATATTAAAGATTAGTTAATAATCAGATGACAATCGGTTGCTTGATTCAAGCTTAATTTGTTATTAATTAGAGCAAACATTGATAAAAGAATTGAAATCGCCCCTAGGAACGAAAAATCAAACAGCTTCCTTCACATAATTCAAATCGAATAGAAGTGTTTGCTAACTCAAATTTAATGGAAATGTGGCTTATATGTTCTTGTTTAGTTAAATAATCTTACTAATTGTACAATTAATATTGTTAATAAAAAAAAACATTTGCATTTTATAACTTTTTGCCACGCTTTTAGCAATTTTTAAAATAATGAAAAAAAGTAAAAAGAATGAAAAAAAGTAGAAAAAGAGTGAAAAATAGCTATTTTTAGTACAAGTGAGCAAAGTGCGTCATTTAATCACTAGTCTGAATGTTGGGCGCCCGAGCCGTAGGCGAGGGCCCCAATCAGACGTGTGATTAAATGACTTTGCTCACGTGTGCTAAACCTGATTTTATCCACTTTTGTAGAAAATAAAACCAGACATATTAACAAAATTCTTTAATTAATTAATATTGCAATGGAAATACAGTAATATAGTAAATTAGATATCAATGGAAATTCAGTAATATATTATAATATATTACAATAAGTAGATAATAATTCTTAGCACAATGCTAATTAACATTAAAAAAAAGTTATTAGGTCATTTCTGCCAAAAAATAGATTTTCATCTAATTAAACTATTACAATTTTTTATAGGTTTTGCACCATATAAGTTATATACCAAATTAAAATTAATTAAAATATATGTCACTGTGGTAGATTTAGAATATTTGCAATTGAACTTTAATATGCTAGTGAATGCTTTTAAGTTGTAATTTAAATAATTAATGTCATTGGAAATAGATTGGTAGATACTATGTCAAACGTCAAATGCATGAGTGATTAAATATTTTTTAATCACTAGTGATTAAAAGTAGTACTTTACTCACTCATTTTGGTGACCAAAAGTAGTCGATATTCAACGAAAGTGGATAAAAGTCTTTTTTACACTACTAGCTATAGAACACGACTTTATGATATTGATTAACAGACTGAGAAGTTTAATTTCACTACCTATGCCGGTGAGAGGTTGTGAAATTTCGTTTCACAACCCCGGGGTAAATAAACACATAATTCGAATTTCTAATAATACCGTAGCAGAATTTAAAAAGAAAGTTATACAGAAAGAATCACTATGTTGTAGGTAATTTATCTGATACTATTTAAGCAATGAAATTGTTGTGTAAATTAGTAAAATTAATTTTTAAAACTTATGTAACTATCAATTACCATTTCACTGGGCGTTTTCCAATGGTACATTTAGTGCGCACTTTTTTGGTTCTGGAAGTTGCAAAATTATATTAATGATAAATAATTGTGATATTCGAACAGTTTTAATAGCGGTTTAATAGAAATTCAATTTAAATTTCAATTTAAACAAAATCAAACAATCTACTACGACAATTGAATTTACTCTTCTGTCAACTGTCAATGGCGCTGCGGACTAGACGTGCTAGTAGTGCAAAAAATAGTATATACACCACGGTTGTGAAAAATTTTCTAGCGCTCGCACTATCATATCCCTCGATGCTGCGCATCTCGGGATATGAACCTGTGCTCGCGCTAGAAAATCTACTTCACACCCTTGGTGTATAATATACTATTTTTCACGCTTTTTTTAGATCAATAAAAAAAAGAAGGCTGTTTCAATATCAAAAATGGCAACTAACAAGATGTCATTTTAATCGCAAATTGCAAAAATATTTTTATATTCGCATCATATATTAAACCGTCAGAAAATACAATTGCGAATGCAGAAACTCGAAAATTGCATCCAGAAACGGAGTGGCAATTAAGTGATTCTACATTCAATAAGATTGTTTCAAAGTTCCCAACCTCAAAGATTTCTTTGCAACATGCAAGATAATTGTATCATGGTTGAGAGATCCGGAGGCATATGCCATAGATGCATTTACTCAAGTGAAGGTCGATCTAAATCATATGGAAGCCTCGTCGACGGAAATAATCCCTCCCTACTCATTATTCTTTGGTTGCCAAAGATACTCTTTTTTAGATCGCAAACTTATTGAATATGGTTCTGATATAGCTTAAGCTTTAAGCACAATGACATCTGGTGGAAATGGCAAGACGGAACAGAGACACAGGCGGGAGATTCAAAATTTAGTTTTATAGTTTAAAATACTGTGAGCTATAGCTCGTATACGTATAAACGTATACGGGTGTAGAACGAGGGTACTACATGTTATTATTTCCTTTGACGAGGCTTCCATATAATATAGATCAAACTTCACCTGAAGCAAGTTTGTTTGATCTATCAGTTTTTCAACAAAATTTTAAAACAAAAAACATATTTATTTAAAAATCATATATTTAAAAAACAATATTTATTTAAAACATGTTTTTCAAACAAAAAACATATTTATGTCCAAAATATTAAATTTAAAATGTTTAAAAGGATTATAGACTAAAAGCCCACCGTAAAAATGCCGATACATCTTAGAAAACGAAGACTCTTCTTTCATCACATCTTCACCTTAAAATAAAGAACACATACAACAACTTGTGAAATAGTAAGACCCTACTTTTGCAAGCTGCTGCCAACAAGCACTCTTTAACTCTTTCATATTTATTTTCTTTGATCGCGTCGCAAGAGAAAAAGTGATTGGCTTATTAACCATCGGGGGTGGTTCCAATGAATTATCTCCAATAAAGGGCATCGGCAAGTCGCCGCCTCCTAAATCATCAGTTCCATCGTTCACCTACAAAATAATTACATCAAAATACTCTAAAAATATAAGAATAAATTTAATTAATTACCGTTTGCGGGCAATAATTTGAATCTTGCTGATTAATATAATCATATTCGGGCTCATCAATCTTCTCAGTCTCGAGACTTGAAACCGAGTCCGATTGGGACGGCATCGGTGGCGGATAAGTCCCCAGTCTGCTCATAAACCCTTCTAACAGATTTATTGTCTCCTCGAATGAAAACTCAGGATACCGTAATGTGTACCTTTTCGCATTAAAAGCACGAGGTTCCTTTTTTTTCAGTACCAATTCCGGCAACTCTTCTTCTTCAGAGTCGCTCGCCTCTAGGGCTGCTTTATAATCAATAGGCGTAATGACCTTTTTCTTGCGGCCACCTCTCTTTATTTGAGGACGCACTGCACTCGAAGATTGTACTGAAGCTGGTCGTATGTGCTTGAATTTCCAGTGACTTGGCCCAGCCCAAATCTGATCAATATACTTCCCTGGAGGCGTTTGTATAATCGAATTATAGGAGTATTCGTTGTTGGGCATGCCTGCCGTGTCGCTAGTCGGCACAAAGTCCTGATTGGTCTCAATTCCAACTTGTAACTGCATTCATAAATAGGTGCTCCACCTTCGTCAAATGTTACTTCGTCTTGTATTATATTTTTTTCGGATAAACTATATTAAATAAATGTGAAGTTAAAATTGTATTCATATGTGATTTTGGTTTTAATTACGGTCGTTTATCATTTTCAGGAATCTAGGCATCCAGTACAAAATTGCTCAGTGAGACAAAATTGCTCAGATAGGACAGGTTGAATGACTTTGTTGATAGCACTTGCTGTCAAGATACGTTTCTCATTGAAGCTTAAAGCGTAAAAGCATTTTTACTTCGGTTGTAGAGGAAGTAAATAGTGATACATTTGACATGGCCAACCAAATTTAAATCATTTTTTTTTGTCGTTAAAAAAAAGTAAAACCGTAAACAATTTACAAAAACTTACGGGACATGCGCACTGGAGGCTAAAAACATGCCAAAAATAGACAAAGCTTTGCGTTCACTTAATCTTCTAATCTAAAATAACTGAAAATACATTTTTGCAGCACTTCTCTGATTTATTGACAAATGCCATCTCTTACTTAACATTTGTCATTTTGAGTCTTTTATCAAATTTAGTTGATTTTAATAAATTGTTCACCATTAATATAGTTGACACCTAAAGTTACATTAGGTCCTTTTTGAACTGGTTAATAAATTTAGTTTTCTAAAACATTTTTTACTTTTGTTCAGAACTGTCAGTTTATTCGACATCTGTCACTTTTAATTGTTGACAAAAAACTGAATGTTACCAAAAAACTCAAAAGACTACTGGGGTAAATAAAGTAAACATTAAGGGATGAGCCTTTATTATGATGTTCTACAATATACTCACAAAATATGTGTAAAATGTATCAAGTGTTGTCTCTACATCCCTTAATAAAAATGAACCGTATATCAAATTTTTGGGACTTTTTGCAGTACCCTTTGGTTTGTACATACACATTTTTCTTTGGTAGCATCGTGCTTACGTGACGAGAAAAAAAGGAAGAAAATTTGATCCCGATACGAGCATCCCGATACATACAAGTGACAGGTTCCAATTGAAAAAAGTTAACGCAACAACAAAAGAAGTACTGCGGCATTTCAAGTCTAGATATTTCAATTTAGTTTTGTCTTTTTCCAACAAATAAAATATGTACCTACAATAAATTAAATTTGGTTTGGGATGGTTACATCGGCACGGTATTTGTAAGCAGATTGCCGATAGCTCCAATGTCCAAATAAGTGGGTGTAGTAAAGAAAACGGGATCCAGTTTCGGTATAGGTGCAGTGATGTCCTGCAAATTTGCAAGTATGGATCGATTCCTCACTCTTCTTGACTTCTTTGTGCCTTTCTTGGGCTTTGCAGAAGCACCGTTTGGATCATCAGTTTCCTGTGCGGTTTCTGTCCCTTCTAAATATAATTTATTTTATTATCAAGTTCAATTAAAAACTTTCAATTCAAGTACCATTGCTATCAGTTGTATAAACGGCCTCGCGTCTAGATAACTGCCTGGCTAGCTGCATGCTTTTGTCATATATATCATCAACTTGGAGCCCATAAATCTTGACAGCAATATCCAAAGAAGTGCCAGCCACTTAGAATAAATTGCTCCCGGACTGTCTGGTCAAATACTAAAGCACGTCAATTATCTGCAGTTCCCATACGTTTGTCTTAGTAATTTTCTGGGCCTTGACAGCAATATACAAAGAAGTGCCAGCCACTTAGAATAAATTGCTCCCGGACTGTCTGGTCAAATACTGAAGCACGTCAATTATCTGCAGTTCCCATACGTTTGTCTTAGTAATTTTCTGGGTAAAGGAACATTTATTAAGTTACTGTACGTACGTACGTAGTACGTATAGTACAGTATACGTACGTAGTACACGTACAGTTTACGTACGTAGTACGGTCTGAAGTCGATTCATGATCCATATTTTCTGCCTATAGTACCAAAGTTAATATTATTTAACGAATAATGACAAATGAAGCATAATTCATAGTTTGCATAATTTTTCCGGGTAAGCTTAATACACGATACAAAATAAATATTTTGTAAATAAAAAATTATAACTATTTTTTAGGTTTTCTGATACAAAAATCTCGAAAAAAAATTGCCCTCAAAATGTGTTCGGTATCCTTGATGGATCTCCAGTATTCGTCAAAAATTAAGAAAATTTTTTTCGCCGTTGTCCTTGTTATTCTGTGGAGAATTAGTAAAGAAATTTGTGCAAATTTCTGTGGAATTTGATGTAATTGGTGTAATAAAAGCATTCCAGCAATCCGTAAACAACTATAAAATAAAAATGATAAGCTTCAAGACATAATTTGTAATATATGTAATAAAAAGTAATAGGAAATATAGTACCTTATCTATATTTAATTCTTGTTCAGAAGACATGGAAATGCCGAGAAGTCTTCCAAATAAATCTCTCTGTAGTTTGACCTCTTGCACTTTGCTATTCATTTGGATATTCATTTTTTTTTAGCATAGCTGCTAAAGTTCAGCATTTTGTTTCTCTTTATTAAGTATAGATTAAAGCGATTTCTGTCGTTTTCGCACTGCCTTATCATGTTTTTCCTCATGTCTTTTCCGTTTTTCTCTATATTAAAGAGAAAATTTTCTACTTCTGAAGGTGCAACCTGACCTGTAGAGATATTGGTCAGCATATCATTTCTAATGTCGGCGGAATATGGATTTATCTTATCATTAATGGCAGACATAAATGTATTGATATGGGTTTTACTTAGTCTTATTCTATTGGGCCGCGAATTATTGGTAACGTCTTGAGCGACGTTAAGTCCGCAATCTTCCATTATTTTAGATATCATAGCACAACGCAAACCATGGTTGATACTCCATCTTTGACGAGCTGCTATTGAGTTTGTTATATGACTGATACCTGTCAACTTTCTACTAGCATCAGCATTTACCGTCTGATCAACTGTTAAGTCGCCCGGAATTTTGGCGAACGGCTTATCTGTCCTCTGCACACTGATTCCTTGCATTACACGACCTTTCAATCCGGGATGAGTTGCGTTAATATTTAATAAAGTATTTATATACCAAACGAGCCAACGGGCGTAATTTTGTTGGTTAACGGAGAAGAAGATTTACTTAGAAAATTATTAAGACAAACGTATTCGAACTGCAGATAATTGGCGTGCTTCAGTATTTGACCAGACAGTCCGGGAGCAATTTATTCTAAGTGGCTGGCACTTCTTTGGATATTGCTGTCAAGACCCAGAAAATTACTAAGACAAACGTATGGGAACTGCAGATAATTGACGTGCTTTAGTATTTGACCAGACAGTCCGGGAGCAATTTATTCTAAGTGGCTGGCACTTCTTTGGATATTGCTGTCAAGATTTATGGGCTCCAAGTTGATGATATATATGACAAAAGCATGCAGCTAGCCAGGCAGTTATCTAGACGCGAGGCCGTTTATCCAACTGATAGCGAAGGTACTTGAATTTAAGGTTTTTAATTGAACTTGATAATAAAATAAATTATATTTAGAAGGGACAGAAACCGCACAGGAAACTGATGATCCAAACGGTGCTTCTGCAAAGCCCAAGAAAGGCCCAAAGAAGTCAAGAAGAGTGAGGAATCGATCCATACTTGCAAATTTGGAGGACATCACTGCACCTATACCGAAACTGGATCCCGTTTTCTTTACTACACCCACTTATTTGGACATTGGAGCTATCGGCAATCTGCTTACAAATACCGTGCCGATGTAACCATCCCAAACCAAATTTAATTTATTGTAGGTACATATTTTATTTGTTGGAAAAAGACAAAACCAAATTAAAATATCTAGACTTGAAATGCCGCAGTACTTCTTTTGTTGTTGCGTTAACTTTTTTCAATTGGAACCTGTCACTTGTATGTATCGGGATGCTCGTATCGGGATCAAATTTTCTTCCTTTTTTTTCTCGTCACGTCAGCACGATGCTACCAAAGAAAAATGTGTATGTACAAACCAAAGGGTACTGCAAAAAGTCCCAAAAATTTGATATAGGGTTCATTTTTATTAAGGGATGTAGAGACAACACTTGATACATTTTACACACATTTTGTGAGTATATTGTAGAACATCATAATAAAGGCCCATCCCTTAATGTTTACTTTATTTACCCCAGTAGTCTTTTAAGTTTTTTGGTAACATTCAGTTTTTTGTCAACAATTAAAAGTGACAGATGTCGAATAAACTGACAGTTCTGAACAAAAGTAAAAAATGTTTTAGAAAACTAAATTTATTAACCAGTTCAAAAAGGACCTAATGTAACTTTAGGTGTGAACTATATTAATGGTGAACAATTTATTAAAATCAACTAAATTTGATAAAAGACTCAAAATGACAAATGTTAAGTAAGAGATGGCATTTGTCAATAAATCAGAGAAGTGCTGCAAAAATGTATTTTCAGTTATTTTAGATTAGAAGATTAAGTGAACGCAAAGTTTTGTCTATTTTTGGCATGTTTTTAGCCTCCAGTGCGCATGTCCTGTAAGTTTTTGTAAATTGTTTACGGTTTTACTTTTTTTTAACGACAAAAAAAAATGATTTAAATTTGGTTGGCCATGTCAAATGTATCACTATTTACTTCCTCTACAACCGAAGTAAAAATGCTTTTACGCTTTAAGCTTCAATGAGAAACGTATCTTGACAGCAAGTGCTATCAACAAAGTCATTCAACCTGTCCTATCTGAGCAATTTTGTCTCACTGAGCAATTTTGTACTGGATGCCTGGATTCCTGAAAATGATAAACGACCGTAATTAAAACCAAAATCACATATGAATACAATTTTAACTTCATATTTATTTAATATAGTTTATCCGAAAAAAATATAATACAAGACGAAGGTGGAGCACCTATTTATGAATGCAGTTACAAGTTGGAATTGAGACCAATCAGGACTGTGTGCCGACTAGCGACACGGCAGGCATGCCCAACAACGAATACTCCTATAATTCGATTATACAAACGCCTCCAGGGAAGTATATTGATCAAATTTGGGCTGGGCCAAGTCACTGGAAATTCAAGCACATACGACCAGCTTCAGTACAATCTTCGAGTGCAGTGCGTCCTCAAATAAAGAGAGGTGGCCGAAAGAAAAAGGTCATTACGCCTATTGATTATAAAGCAGCCCTAGAGGCGAGCGACTCTGAAGAAGAAGAGTTGCCGGAATTGGTACTGAAAAAAAAGAAACCTCGTGCTTTTAATGCGAAAAGGTACACATTACGGTATCCTGAGTTTTCATTCGAGGAGACAATAAATCTGTTAGAAGGGTTTATGAGCAGACCGGGGACTTATCCGCCACCGATGCCGTCCCAATCGGACTCGGTTTCAAGTCTCGAGACTGAGAAGATTGTTGAGCCCGAATATGATTATATTAATCAGCAAGATTCAAATTATTGCCCGCAAACGGTAATTAATTAAATTTAATCTTATATTTTTAGAGTATTTTGATGTAATTATTTTGTAGGTGAACGATGGAACTGATGATTTAGGAGGCGGCGACTTGCCGATGCCGTTTATTGGAGATAATTCATTGGAACCACCCCCGATGGTTAATAAGCCAATCACTTTTTCTCTTGCGACGCGATCAAAGAAAATAAATATGAAAGAGTTAAAGAGTGCTTGTTGGCAGCAGCTTGCAAAAGTAGGGTCTTACTATTTCACAATTTTTATAAGTTGTTGTATGTGTTCTTTATTTTAAGGTGAAGATGTGATGAAAGAAGAGTCTTCGTTTTCTAAGATGTATCGGCATTTTTACGGTGGGCTTTTAGTCTATAATCCTTTTAAACATTTTAAATTTAATATTTTGGACATAAATATGTTTTTTGTTTGAAAAACATGTTTTAAATAAATATTGTTTTTTAAATATATGATTTTTAAATAAATATGTTTTTTGTTTTAAAATTTTGTTGAAAAACTGATAGATCAAACAAACTTGCTTCAGGTGAAGTTTGATCTATATTATATGGAAGCCTCGTCAAAGGAAATAATAACATGTAGTACCCTCGTTCTACACCCGTAGCTCACAGTATTTTAAACTATAAAACTAAATTTTGAATCTCCCGTCTATGTCTCTGTTCCGTCTTGCCATTTCCACCAGATGTCATTGTGCTTAAAGCTTAAGCTATATCAGAACCATATTCAATAAGTTTGCGATCTAAAAAAGAGTATCTTTGGCAACCAAAGAATAATGAGTAGGGAGGGATTATTTCCGTCGACGAGGCTTCCATATGATTTAGATCGACCTTCACTTGGGTAAATGCATCTATGGCATATGCCTCCGGATCTCTCAACCATGATACAATTATCTTGCATGTTGCATTATTTCTTGTTGCAAAGAAATCTTTGAGGTTGGGAACTTCTTATTGAATGCAGAATCACTTAATTGCCACTCCGTTTCTGGATGCAATTTTCGAGTTTCTGCATTCGCAATTGTATTTTCTGACGGTTTAATATATGATGCGAATATAAAAATATTTCTACTCTCGCACCATTGCCATATCTGCAGAGATAAGAAATTTAACTTTGGAAATTGGATGCCGCCTATTCGGTTAACATATGCTATAACGGTCGTGTTTTCGATGCGATAAACGATGTTGCAGTTTGACCAATCAGAAGCAAAACATTTCAACCCGAAAAAAGCAGCGAGAAGTTCAAGATAATTTATATGTTTCTCTTTCTCTCTTATTGTTCAAAAACCAAGACTCTTTCCCGTCCCACAGCATGCTCCCCAACCAGTCGTAGAGGCGTCAGAAAATATTACTAATTTGAAAAGCCGCGCTTCTATAAAATTATGTGATGTAGAAATATTATCAAGCCATCATTGAAAGTCAAAATTCAAGGATTTTGGAATATTCATTACAGCATTGTAAGTTTGCGATTCGCTCTCTAATGCAAGAAACTTTTGCCGTTCGAATAATTTGGTGTAAAGTCATCCATAGCGTATGACTGGACATGCAGAAATTAGTGTGCTAATTAGTTTAGCAAAATCACGATTATGACACTTTTCCATTCAAGAAATTTTTTCCAACATTGAATGAATTTGAATTGAATTTTTTCTCTTGTATTTCTCTTGGTAGAGAAATCGTCATACGTATAGAGTCGTAAACAAATCCCAAATATCTACATCGCTGAGCGCATAAGTAGTAGTTGTGTTCTGCTTCCTACCCAGGCAAGATCAACTAATAAACCGGCAAGTTTATTTGTTAATATCCACATATTACAATTATGGCCAGTGGAAAGTCACCGAAAAATTTTCATGGGCGAAGAGGGAAAGCTCCCTTTTTAACAAGTGACGAAGATCGTCAAATTGTGTGGGAATTGATACGACAAGATGAAGAAATAATCCAATCTTTGAAAGAAAATAATTTAACGATGAAGCAGTGTCAGGTGATCATTGAAAAATGTGGATATGCCAAAAAACGCGATTGCGCTGAAAAATACAAAAAAACTACTCTATAAACGGTTGAAGCGGATAATAGAGTCGAATCGATTGGACGACATTCTTTTACCGGTTGTAGAAGTTGTGGAATCTCAAGAAGTCAGAAAAAACGGAGACAGCGTAATGTCGACCTTCTAGACGGGGTAATACTGGAACCGGATACAAAGCGAACAAGACGTTAAAAACGCGTTAATTCTTCAAAATAATACAAAATCAATCGGTTCTTATCAGGACCACAAATAGATTTACCAAAATATTCAGGTTTAAACGCCCTTTGAATTACAAGTACACTACTGTTAATAGTTATTTATGTATCAAGGCAGTAAAGTCGTATTTTGTATCACGAATGTGGAAATTATTTGCCGAGGCGAAAGCCGAGGCAAATAACCACGTGAGGGATAAAAAATGACTTTACTGTCGAGGTGCATATTAAATTTTATCCGAAATCGCATTTATTAACACTAATAATAATTATTTTTGTTTTGAGGTTATTTTATCAGTTAAATGTATTGAATTGACAATGTCATTTTTGACAACTATATTTATTAAGTAATATTAATGACAATAGAACAATTTTCGTTATTTTGTACATTGATAGGTTGTAATTAGAGCTTATTAGAAAGTGTTGGTTTGAAGGGGATGTTGGTTGGGATGTTGTAATTGGAGTGTCATGGTGTGTCACAAGTCTTGAATTAGATGACGATGAACTATGACCCTCTAGGATTCTGGCTGCTTTTTCTTGCTTTCTAGTAATTGATGTCTGTAGGTATGATTCTGCAATATTCGAGCTCTTCCATCCACCGTGTTGTTTTAAGGTTAGTACATACCAGTTAGATACTGAACCAGTATCTTCCAACAAAGATGCAGATGTTCTTTGGAAAGCATGTCTAACACTTATACCACCCGTATATAATTTAATGCTTACGAATTAAATACATTTACAATATTGATGAAACATATTTAGTTTTACCACAGAAAAATAATATTATTATTTTATGAATTTACCATTAAAAATGGAAGTTTTTTTGTTTTGAATCTAAAGATGTTGTTAAATATCAATATTCGCAATATTCGGGCACAGCTGAGAATCAAACCCAGATCTCATGGTTCAACCATGAGATCTGAACTACTCAGAATCGAACCCAGATCTCCTGGTTCAAATTTGCCAATAATAAATTAATTTGCCAAATTTGAAATACCACTAAACCTACAAGACCCATTTACTATAAATGATTATTTTATATCTGCTTATAGTAAAAACAACAATTGTGCAGAGCTTATCTCTAAATACAATTCTGAGGGAACTTATAATGTTAACCTTAATTTTTCACTTGAATTGGTAACCTCTGAAGATATCTTGGATGCAGTTAGTCAACTCAAGTCAAATGCTCAGGGAAGTGATAATCTGTCTTTGTCTATGATCAAAATGTGTTTGCCGGTGATACTTCCATATCTGACTCATATCTTCAATGTCTGTATAGAAGCAGGTTATTTTCCAGAAATGTGGAAAGAAGCCCTAATTTCTCCTATTCCTAAAACGGAATCTGCTAACTGTGTCCAAGATCTACGCCCTATTAGTCTATTGCCAACATTCTCAAAAATATTTGAAATAATCTTATATAAACAATTAAATGCGTATTTTACTGTAAACAATATAATACCTATTTATCAATGTGGTTTCAGAAAATGTCAAAGCACTACCACAGCATTATTAAATTTAACAGATAATATTTTCCGAGCGTTGGATAAAAAAATGGCTACCTGTCTAATATCCTTAGATTTTTCGAAGGCATTTGATACAATTGATCATGATCTTCTTTGTGCTAAACTTAAATATTATGGTTCTGATAATGTTACTGTATCATTTTTTAACTCGTATTTGCATAAACGATCTCAAAGAGTATCCATTAATAATAAGCTATCCTCTGTGCAAAGTATTGTGTCTGGTGTTCCGCAAGGGTCCATCTTGGGTCCCTTGCTATTTCTCATATATACAGCTGACATATTTAACGGTGTAAAATTCGGTAATATTCAGATGTATGCTGATGACACGCAACTGCTAAATCATTTTGAGCCCGGGAAAGTTGTAAAGAGCTCACAGGATATCAATGATGATCTTCAAAAAATTTATATTGCTTCTCAAAATCATAACCTTAAACTTAATGGCGACAAATCTACAATGGTTGTCTTTTGTTCGGATAGAATGCGTGAATATGTTAAACAGAACCTCAAACTGAAAATTGACAGTGATATTCTTTCTAATTCATCAAGCGCCAAAATTCTGGGAGTTACAATAGATGAGCAACTACGTTTTAGGGAACACGTTAGCAAACTGAATCAACAATCGTACTTCAGACTGAAAATGCTATACTCTGCCAAGCATTTTTTAGATCGAAATATTAGACAGAAACTTTGCGAATCTCTTGTGCTCTCAGTTTTCAACTATTGCAATATAGTTTATATGCCATGCCTTGATGTAATTTCTAGGAAAAGACTTCAAAAATCACAAAATGCTTGTTGTAGGTTTGTCAATAGAATGAGAAAATATGATCACGTAAGTGAAAAATTACGGGAATTACATTGGCTTACGCTCGATAAACTAACTAGCTTTCATTATTTAGTTTTTATATATAAACTCCTGAAAACATCCACTCCCGTATATTTAAGGGAAAAACTACTGTTCAGAGTCCATATTAGAAATAGAACTCTACGCAATAATCTTTGCCTAACTATGCCATATCACAGCACCACCATGTTTCAGCGATCATTTAGCTATAACGCAATTACCTTGTATAATAACAAAATGTTCTTTTTTGAGATAAAATCATTACGTCGCTTTAAAATTGAAGTTAAAGCTTTTCTATTTGACTGTCAATAAACAAATCATATTATTTACCTATTTTCTTTTTTATTGTTTATTATTCTATTATTACTTAATATATTTTTTTTTTATTTAAGTCTATGCTAATCAAGTAGAAATTTTCAAATTTTACTACTTACTTTGTTAACATATACCTGCTTTATTGTTGTAAAATAATAGGTTAAGTGTAAGAGTAGCCTCAGGCTAAACTTCGCCTATTATTTTACACAAACTCGCATGTTTGGGTATACATATGTAACTTTAACCTTATTAAGATTTTACTATAATTTGTATTCGATTGTATTTTATTATTTCTGTTATGCCTAAGCAAATAAAGTCGATTTATTATTATTATTATTATATCAAAGAAAACGGTTACGAGATGAGGTATAATTTTAAATTTTTCTTGTAAATTTGCATAACAATCATATACTTTAGAATAACAATAATTGTCGAGTTAATTCTTATTGTAAAATTCCGAATTGTTTTATAATTATCACATTATTACTGTATGTACTATGTATATGTAAGTATCACTCGGGTATTACGTACGTTTGTGGTACATTTTAATTGATTTGAATCACCATTCATACATGTATATTGTGGGTAATGGGTATATAAGTATAGTTACGCAATGCAATGCATTTATTTTCTGAGTATAACTACTCCTGTAAGTAGTTTCAGATCGTGTAATTGAGCAGTTATATTTTTTTTTTTTTTTAAGATTTGATTGTTTAATTATAGGTGCAAGAACAAGAAATTGCGACAGAGAAGTATTCTGATGAATCAGAAACTGTTTCTGATTCTGCAGAACTACTTGATGAACCAATGGAAATACAAGAACCAATCAATAAATCAAAAACGGTTCAAACTGAATTGAAACTGGATGATATCGCACAACTGAATATTGAATTACATAAGAGTAAAGAACATATTGAAAATTTGGTAAACAAAACTATCAGTTGTAAATCATTAGAAAATGATAACAAGAAAACGCAATATTATACGGGATTGCAAAATTTTAGTACTTTTAGTATTTTACTTAGTATATTAGAACCATTTGTACCGCAAACCACTATTCAAATAATGTTTTTACGTTTGAAAAGCTTAATTATTTGGCCAAACCGAGAAATTCTAAAAAAAACTATGCTTGAGTGCTTTAAATTATCATTTCATGATGAAACAACAATAATTATAGATTGTTTTGAAACTAGATGTGAAAGACCATCAAACATGGTTGATGGTCTTCCCAATCTTGGTCAATCTTGGTCAAGTTATAAACATTCGGAGACAATCTAATAGGAATAACGCCACAGGGCTCAATTGCTTTCATTAGTGAAGGATGGGGCGGCAGAGCTTCAGACAAAACTATAACGGCGAATTCAACATGTTTGAACAATTTGTTGCCGGGAGACATTATTATGGCTGATAGGGGATTTCTTATTAAGGAATATGCCCAGCTATTCAATGCCTCTGTATGTATTCCAGATTTTACAAGAGGAAAGATCCAATTGCATCCAGTTGATTTAGAAAAAACCAGATCTATTGCACATTGTAGAATTCACGTAGAACGAGTTATTGGTGTTTTACGCCAGAAGTTCACAATTCTTCACGATGTCTTACCTATTACTTTGCTATGCACTGGTACTGACAATCGTATTTTGGACAAAATAGTAGTGGTTTGTTGTGCATTAGTCAATCTATGTCCAGCAATAATTCCGTTGTGAAGCTATATTCGACGCGCTTTTCAACTTTTGTTTTTATTTTTCATATGCTGGGATTGGTCATCTCTACCAACTGTGTTTCCGACCAAGCTAGCGGAGGTGCTTTTAGTGGGTATGCCTTTGGGAGAGTCCTGCACTACGTCTATAAAAGATTTCCACCTCCTTAAAAAAAAAAACTGCAGCTTTTATTTTACACAGGGAAATCAAACATTTTTTATATTTTTATGTTGAAATACTGTTTATTTTTTATATTATAATAATAGAAGTAGCTTATTGAATAAAACTATAAATATCAAATATAAACCAAATAATTTTAATTCTCTTTTTTCCGGACTTCCAATAAACAGGTGATTACTCTGTGATTCTCAACGTTGTAAAATAAATATACATCATGATGCTATCTTTACCACCTCTTTGATCTTCCATAGATTGTACAAACGCAACCAAACAATATTTATGTATTTATTTACTAAAAGAATAATATTTTTAATTATCAAAATTATTACTAAATTAAGACGCGCATTTTTAGCTGGTAACACGGTTGTTCGATTGTTTAAAAGTCACTTCTTCAGTAACTTCTTTTATAGAATCAACCAAAGCGGCCTAGTCCACCCCTGAAATCAAATAAAGTTAAAAAATTGCATAAAATATTTATTTATACTTCCTTCAATATGTATAAATCTAAAAGAATCGGTGTTGCTCTTTTGGTTGCTTCTATATAGTTTGGGTATTTTTTAATATTTTTTTTTTAAGAGTGGACAAATGCTCGCTACGCACTATCGTACGGGACTCGACCCCTTAGTTCAGAAGGGCTCGAGTTAAAACTCGTTAAAACTCCACTCTATCGAATCATCAACCAGCCCCGAACTCTTGAAGTAATGCTAGTTTGGATTTCCTATGCACTTCATACAATACCACACATCATCTGGTACATCATTTAATCCAACACATTGTAAATGATACCACTGTATTTCACACAAGTCATTGCAGCAGCAAATCATTGGGCTTCCATCATCACATCCTTTGTATACACACCATGTTTCTACAGATGGAATTTTTCTGGTATAGAAACGTCCTAAGAGTTCAGGCATAATCACATTGGCGTGAAATAATTTTGCTTTTTTTGATTGCAATATCCAAAAATCTCGATCAAAATTAACCCTTTCAATAAAAAGTCCCTTTGGCCACCAAACAACAAAATCACAAAATGTATTATTTGTAATTGCCATCTGTTGCTGCACTTGATAATAATATGCATGCTTAGTATTAAGGCAAATGTTTCCATTTTCCATTAACATTAAACAAGTGCTCTTTTTTCTTGTATATTCATCCAAGGGCATAGTTATTAGCAAATATGGACACTTTATTTCCACACATCCAGTTCCACAACAAGAGCAATGAACTAGAGAATCTGGACTAGCACCAAACTCTGGTAGATCAGGTCTAATGATCAATCCAACCCGTTCTAATGTTAAGTTTTGATGGCTAATTCCAGACACCTCTCTAAATGCTTCTAAAGCTTTGTTTTCATGCTGGATTCCCTATTGCATGGCATTTGCTTTAAAGGAAAACTTTAAAGGATAGCAAATTTCCTTTATTAAAGACAATGAGGGTTTCGAAATGGATGTGCTACAAGTTCTCTTTAAAATCAAAGCAGTAATTCTACCGGACCTGTGATAAAACCATTGGTTGGATTTGTTTTGCTGCTTTGTTGCATTTTCAATTTTCAGGCATTCTTCGTTAGACATTGCTACTAGAAGATATTGTTCAGATAATTGTAACAACTGCTCCAAGTGCAATTCCTCATACTCTTCTAAATACAATGATTTGAATTTGTTTAGCTCGTTATCACCAGCTGAACTTGCAATTTCACTTGCAAATGGTTCTACCAGTCGCATTAAAACTGATGAGTTACCTAAAATAATTACATTAATAAGTTAAGTCAACTAATCGATTAACTAACTAGTCGATTATCCAACATGGTCAAATGTTCGACTAGTTTAATATTTGACTAAGTAGTCTACTACTCGACTATTATTTAAATACTCGGAAAATTCGACCAAAAAGAATTCAAAGCTACTTGGACTATTCAACTACTTATACATTTTAACAATTCTCAGTATTAATTATATAACTATATTAAAAGTATACCTGCGTCTTTGATTTTTTGCAACATGTTATAAATAGTTATCTACCGCGCTATTATTTGAAGTATTTATAGTAGTTTATATCGAGTCACTCATATGCAACCAACAATACTCTGTAATATACTCCCTACCTTACCGATCAAGTATAACGTTGATTATCGATCTTTTTATGTATTACTAATTTTTTGTTTTTGTTTCGCTGTTCTGATATGTTGTGCTTATGCTAACTTTGTCGAATACTATTGTAAATTGTTGCTTGTGGTTAAATAAATAACAGGTTATGGGCCCAGCACGCTTCCACTGCGCCAAATAAAAGTATAGTACAACGTGAAGTGTTGGCAAGTTGTGTGTTTTTCGTTTTTCTTGTAAGCTTGCTTTGTAACAATGGGGGAGAGTCGCATTGAAATGCCGCATCTGGAAAAATTGTCTGGGGACAACTACATGCTTTGGAAACTGGCTATGGTACAGTACTTTAAAGTGTATGGCTTGGGAAAGTACGTTGATGGCAGTGAAAGCAGACCAGAAAGGACAGATAAAAATGCGGCGTCGATTGAAGCATGGGACAAGGCGGACGGTCGTGCACAGCTAGCAATTTTGTCAGCCATAGATTCGACTCAATTGATGTTTGTATCGGCAAGTGAGACTGCGGCGCAGATGTGGTCGAATTTGCGGGGTGTCTATGAACGAACTGATGAAGCAAGTAAGTTAGAAGCTAATCGTGCTTATCATAATTATAGCTATGTTGGAGACTCGATGGCAAAGCATATCGCGACGGTCGAGAACTTAGCTATGAAGTGTAAGCGATGTGGTGATGCGAAGACCGATTCAGATGTTATGACTAAGATGCTGGATCGTATTCCACCAGAGTTCAGTACAGTTCATGCAGCGTTAACATTAGCTGCAGATGACAGGCAAACGATAGAAAACGTTAAGAAGTTGCTATTAAGCGAAGAAGCTCGACTAGGTGTGACGTCAACAAACGAGGCACTATATGCGAAGTTCCGTCAGCGCCCTCTCACGGAAAAATCAGGTAACAAAACTGTTAATACGCAGAAGAAAATTGCTGCTACTAACAAATGGAAATGTTACGCGTGTGGTGAGACGGGCCATTTCAAACGCGATTGCCCCAAGCGCAAAGATGGAAGTGGTGGGAGTGGAAACCACAAACGAAGCGGTAATGCTGGTCACATGTGCCTCAACGCTGAGGAAGAGGCTATGTCAGGTGAAAAAGGAGCAACAGTGTTGGCAGATAGTGGTGCATCGTGCCACATGTTCAATGATCGTCGGTGGTTTACGAGCGTCAGCGGCAGCTCTGAGAAAATGAAGTTGGCAGGCAAGTACGATTTGGATTCAGTTGGCCGTGGTACAGTTGAAGCTGAAGCCTTGGTTGATGGCATGTGGAAAAAGGTTACGTTCAAGAACGCCATGTATTTGCCTGGTTTGAGGAAGAACTTGATCAGTGTAGGATTAGCAGAAAAAGCAGGCGTAACCGTACGTATTGAAAATGGAAAAATGTTTTTTATTTGGAATGGTGGTGTTAATATGGAGGCGCTTCGTACGGACAACAATTTGTACGATATTTGTTTGAGACCTGTGACAAATGAAGAAGCATGCGCAGCAGAGAATGTACTTAAGACTTGGCATGCCAGACTTGGACACATTAGTCTGAACAAAATGAAAGATATGGCTAAGTCGGGGCAAATTGATATCAAAATACCCCAGGATGCTGAACTTTTCTGCGAGGCGTGTCAATATGGGAAAATGACGAGAAAACCATTCAAAAGTGCTGAAAGATATAATTATCTGCCTGGTGAGTTTTTGCACTCTGACGTAAACGGGCCACAACCAATAAGCAGTTATGGAGACATGCGCTGGTTTGTCACTTTCATTGACGATGCCACAGGCATGTGCTATATCGATTTCATGCGGTCAAAAGATGAGGTGTACGAGAAGTTTGTCGCGTTGACAAAGTTGATACAAACTCAGCTAGGACGACCAGTAAAAGTTTTCCGATCGGACAACGGACGTGGTGAGTTTGTCAATCAGCGAATGAAGAATTTCATGGAACAAAATGGAATAATTCACCAGACAACTGCACCTTATACACCTGAACAAAACGGGAAGGCGGAACGCATGAATCGTACATTAGTGGAGTCAGCCGAGTCCATGTTGCTAGAAAAGGGGTTGCCACAACAATTATGGGCTGAAGCTACGTCGACTGCAGTGTACATCATTAACCGAATGCCATCTGCTAGGACGCCTGGAAAGTCTCCCTATGAACTGTGGTATGGTCGCGCACCAAATTTAGGACATTTGAGAACTTTTGGCTCGATTGCCTATGAGCATGTTCCGGCGATCTTAAGAAAGAAATGGCAGCCAAAAGCAAAGAAAAGGTTGATGGTTGGATACGATAAACAGAGCTCAAATTATCGTTTAATGGATCCAGCGACCAAGAAAATTACAGTTTCTCGAAATGTAACATTCAACGAAACAGGAAATGACGAAATCAGACCGCAGTCAAAGATTTCGTTGCCCGTATTGGATATACCCAATGATGCCGAAGAGAATGTGGAAGCAGCGCATAGAAATCAAGAAGAGGAGGAAAATCAAGAAGAAGAGGAAACATTGAACAATCGTGAACTTCGCGACAGATCCCTACTGCGACGTCCAAGCAGATTCGAGATTTTCTCAGTTGAGTTAGATGAGCCAAGTACTATCGAGGAGGCCTTGGCTGGACCCGAAGCAGACAAGTGGAAGCAAGCAATCAACGATGAGATGTCTGCCATGGAAACAAATCGGACGTGGGAACCGGTGATTGAAGTTCCAAAATATCGTAAAGCAGTATCGTCCAGGATGGTGTTCAAACGCAAACTCAACAGTGCGGGCAATGTTGATCGTTATAAAGCTAGGTTAGTAGCACGTGGCTACTCACAGCGGCCGGGAATAGACTTTACCGAAACTTTTGCGCCGGTTGTGCGGTACGAATCAGTTCGGGTACTACTTGCTCTAGCTGCCAAAGAAGATTGGGAGATTTCCCAATTTGACATTCAGACTGCCTTCTTGAACGGGGTGTTGGATGAAGAAACGTACATGGAGCTACCAGCGGGTTTAGTGAAAAATGATCAACGTTTCGTGCGGTTGAAGAAATCACTTTACGGACTCAAACAATCACCTAGACAATGGAACAAGTGCTTCGATGGGTTTCTTAAACAATTTAATTTCGTTGCAAGTGAAGCGGACAGGTGCGTGTACGTCGGTAAAGTTGAAAAACACAAAGTAATTTTGGCTCTCTATGTAGACGACGGGCTGTTAATGTCGTCTAATCGTGATGTGCTCGGAACGATTCTTGCGGTGCTCAAGCAAAAATTCGCGGTAACGGAGAGTGACGGACAGTATTTTGTGGGGTTAGAAATTAGACGGAATCGCACGAAAAAGGAAATTTTTGTGAGTCAGCGTAACTATCTCAAGCGTGTTGTTGAGAAGTTTAAGATGCAAGATTCAAAAGCTGTTGCAACTCCAGCAGAGAAAAACTTGGATTCTGCTGCAGACAATTGCAACGAACCGGAAGACATGGTAAAAGTACTCTACCAACAAGCTGTGGGTTCATTGATGTTTGCTGCCTGTATGACTCGTCCAGATATAATGTTTGCAGTGTCTTTTGTTAGCAGATTCTTGGCCAAGCCTACTCAAAATCACTGGATGGCTGTAAAGCGAATTCTTCGATACATAAATGGTACTATCGGGTATGGTATTGTATACAATGGATCCAATAGTGAAGGTGCTAGTCTTATTGGGTTCACAGACTCAGACTACGCCGGTGACCTTGATACACGTAGGTCTACAAGTGGCTATGTGTTTACATTGTGTGGAGGACCAGTGACATGGATGTCTCAACGACAGAAAATTGTAACTATGTCAACGACCGAGGCTGAATATGTGGCAGCAAGCGAGGCTACCAAAGAAATGATTTGGTTGAGCCGACTGCTCAAATCGGTAGGCGCAGCACAGGATGCAACTCCGATCTTAAATGTCGACAATCAGGGCGCCATCAAATTAGTGAAAAACCCTGAATTTCACAAAAGAACCAAACACATAGAGGTTCGGTACCACTTCATTCGTGAGAAGTACGAAGCTGGTGAACTTGATGTACAGTATGTACAATCGTCAAATCAGTTGGCCGATATCTTCACGAAAGCTCTACCCAAGGAGATTTTTAATCATTTGCGCAGTAAACTACAGATTGAAAATGTATAGACAATACTCAAATGGTGGGAGTGTTATAAATAGTTATCTACCGCGCTATTATTTGAAGTATTTATAGTAGTTTATATCGAGTCACTCATATGCAACCAACAATACTCTGTAATATACTCCCTACCTTACCGATCAAGTATAACGTTGATTATCGATCTTTTTATGTATTACTAATTTTTTGTTTTTGTTTCGCTGTTCTGATATGTTGTGCTTATGCTAACTTTGTCGAATACTATTGTAAATTGTTGCTTGTGGTTAAATAAATAACACAACATATCAAAAATTTCATTGCTGTCTAATGATGGAATGTTCATTGAAGAAGACGCAATGATTCGATGGTAGTCCATAGTATTCAATCCCGTATTGAATATTGGATTTGGTGGGAACATTCCACAAGCAGCGCACATCCGTACAAGATAAGTCTTCCTTCTTATTGTTAATTGCCTCTCCGGTATAAAACAAAGCTCCAATATGACTGCATATCTCTCCTGCACCAGCCATGCAAGTACAATGAGCAGTTTAAATTCCACCATCAAAATTAGAAAGAATCCATGCATCTAAAGGACGTTCATTGAATTTTGTTTCACCTAGAATATAAATCGAAAAAATTACATTATGCAAAATTGATAAGACTATATCTACTTACGGATCCAATAATAATATGTAAATTATTGATTTTTGCTACACCACAGTTTATAACAAAACCCTGCTTCAAACAGTTTAATAATGCATTTAAACTTTTGTAACACTTCTTCTGTTCTTTTGTGTAGAAACTTGTCGACAAAACCAAATAACTTACGATGTCCCTGTTTGTAATCGAAGGAAAGTCCACTGTATTGTAACTTAATTTACTTTTGTCTATTAAATAAGTCGATGTTATTTATCGGGACTAGTTTCTGTCCGTAACGTTGAGCAAAATCACTATGTTCCATTTGCAGTTTTTTAAAATATTCACTCATTTTCACAAGATTATATAACACTCACTTTACTTTACAAGTAACATAAAAGAAAATCTAGGTAAAATTTACGGTCGTGTATCACAAATATTTGCAAAAAACACGTTCAGGTGGTTTCAAACACAATGAGAACAAACGTCAACAATGTGTCAAACGCATGTAATTAAAAATTCAAAATGGCGGGTGGTTGATAATATTGTGTGAAGTTATGTTAGCTGGACAGGCCTATTCCAACGTTTTAACCTCAAAAGTTTACTACAAAAGTCACTAATTTGATCAGAATCTTTACCAATATGGCTAATATAATATTGAAAAACTTACCTTAATAGTTAAGGTAAGTTAAGGTAAGTAATAGTTATTAATTAAACGCAAATTGTTAATATATCACAATGTATTTTTAAAAAAGTTCACAAATATCACAGAAACGACAAACGAAACAGCTAAAGATATCAAAATGCTAAGTGCAAATGAATGTTTTGATCTCTTGTGACGTCACACTCTATGGGCAGTAGTAGTGGGGATGCTGGCGCATTGACCGTATTAGTCTACTATCCGTGGAGTGTACCCACTAAACCTCCATCACCCGACAACTATAAAAAAAAAACGTGTAAAAGCCACAAAGTCAATTGAAGCATCTGGAAAAGACTTAAAGCCCAAGGTCATTGCAAAACTAAGAACATAAATAATGTGCAAGGTCGGAAAACTTTTCAGGTGCATCCCGCCTAGCACACCAAGAAATCAGGCAGGATGGACGCAATCAAAACGGATATTATTCCAACTCAGCGATGTAGATATTTGGGATTTGTTTACGACTCTATACGTATGACGATTTCTCTACCAAGAGAAATACAAGAGAAAAAATTCAATTTATCGGATGTTGGAAAAAATTTCTTGAATGGAAAATTGTCATAATCGTGATTTTGCTAAACTAATTAGCACACTAATTTCTGCATGTCCAGTCATACGCTATGGATGACTTTACACCAAATTATTCGAACGGCAAAAGTTTCTTGCATTAGAGAGTGCATCGCAAACTTACAATGCTGTAATGAATATTCCAAAATCCTTGAATTTGGACTTTCAATGATGGCTTGATAATATTTCTACATCACATAATTTTATAGAAGCGCGGCTTTTCAAATTAGTAATAATTTCTGACGCCTCTACGACTGGTTGGGGAGCATACTGTGGGACGGGAAAGAGTCTTGGTTTTTGAACAATAAGAGAGAAAGAGAAACATATAAATTATCTTAAACTTCTCGCTGCTTTTTTCGGGTTGAAATGTTTTGCTTCTGATTGGTCAAACTGCAACATCGTTTATCGCATCGAAAACACGACCGCTATAGCATATGTTAACCGAATAGGCGGCATCCAATTTCCAAAGTTAAATTTCTTATCTCTGCAGATATGGCAATGGTGCGAGAGTAGAAATATTTTTATATTCGCATCATATATTAAACCGTCAGAAAATACAATTGCGAATGCAGAAACTCGAAAATTGCATCCAGAAACGGAGTGGCAATTAAGTGATTCTGCATTCAATAAGAAGTTCCCAACCTCAAAGATTTCTTTGCAACAAGAAATAATGCAACATGCAAGATAATTGTATCATGGTTGAGAGATCCGGAGGCATATGCCATAGATGCATTTACCCAAGTGAAGGTCGATCTAAATCATATGGAAGCCTCGTCGACGGAAATAATCCCTCCCTACTCATTATTCTTTGGTTGCCAAAGATACTCTTTTTTAGATCGCAAACTTATTGAATATGGTTCTGATATAGCTTAAGCTTTAAGCACATCTGGTGGAAATGGCAAGACGGAACAGAGACACAGGCGGGAGATTCAAAATTTAGTTTTATAGTTTAAAATACTGTGAGCTACGGGTGTAGAACGAGGGTACTACATGTTATTATTTCCTTTGACGAGGCTTCCATATAATATAGATCAAACTTCACCTAAAGCAAGTTTGTTTGATCTATCAGTTTTTCAACAAAATTTTAAAACAAAAAACATATTTATTTAAAAATCATATATTTAAAAAACAATATTTATTTAAAACATGTTTATCAAACAAAAAACATATTTATGTCCAAAATATTAAATTTAAAATGTTTATAGACTAAAAGCCCACCGTAAAAATGCCGATACATCTTAGAAAACGAAGACTCTTCTTTCATCACATCTTCACCTTAAAATAAAGAACACATACAACAACTTATAAAAATTGTGAAATAGTAAGACCCTACTTTTGCAAGCTGCTGCCAACAAGCACTCTTTAACTCTTTCATATTTATTTTCTTTGATCGCGTCGCAAGAGAAAAAGTGATTGGCTTATTAACCATCGGGGGTGGTTCCAATGAATTATCTCCAATAAACGGCATCGGCAAGTCGCCGCCTCCTAAATCATCAGTTCCATCGTTCACCTACAAAATAATTACATCAAAATACTCTAAAAATATAAGAATAAATTTAATTAATTACCGTTTGCGGGCAATAATTTGAATCTTGCTGATTAATATAATCATATTCGGGCTCAACAATCTTCTCAGTCTCGAGACTTGAAACCGAGTCCGATTGGGACGGCATCGGTGGCGGATAAGTCCCCGGTCTGCTCATAAACCCTTCTAACAGATTTATTGTCTCCTCGAATGAAAACTCAGGATACCTTAATGTGTACCTTTTCGCATTAAAAGCACGAGGTTCCTTTTTTTTCAGCACTAATTCCGGCAACTCTTCTTCTTCAGAGTCGCTCGCCTCTAGGGCTGCTTTATAATCAATAGGCGTAATGACCTTTTTCTTGCGGCCACCCACCTCTCTTTATTTGAGGACGCACTGCACTCGAAGATTGTACTGAAGCTGGTCGTATGTGCTTGAACTTCCAGTGACTTGGCCCAGCCCAAATCTGATCAATATACTTCCCTGGAGGCGTTTGTATAATCGAATTATAGGAGTATTCGTTGTTGGGCATGCCTGCCGTGTCGCTAGTCGGCACAAAGTCCTGATTGGCCTCAATTCCAACTTGTAACTGCATTCATAAATAGGTGCTCCACCTTCGTCAAATGTTACTTTGTCTTGTATTACATTTTTTTCGGATAAACTATATTAAATAAATGTGAAGTTAAAATTGTATTCATATGTGATTTTGGTTTTAATTACGGTCGTTTATCATTTTCAGGAATCCAGGCATCCAGTACAAAATTGCTCAGTGAGACAAAATTGCTCAGATAGGACAGGTTGAATGACTTTGTTGATAGCACTTGCTGTCAAGATACGTTTCTCATTGAAGCTTAAAGCGTAAAAGCATTTTTACTTCGGTTGTAGAGGAAGTAAATAGTGATACATTTGACATGGCCAACCAAATTTAAATCATTTTTTTTTGTCGTTAAAAAAAAGTAAAACCGTAAACAATTTACAAAAACTTACAGGACATGCGCACTAGAGGCTAAAAACATGCCAAAAATAGACAAAGCTTTGCGTTCACATAATCTTCTAATCTAAAATAACTGAAAATACATTTTTGCAGCACTTCTCTGATTTATTGACAAATGCCATATCTTACTTAACATTTGTCATTTTGAGTCTTTTATCAAATTTAGTTGATTTTAATAAATTGTTCACCATTAATATAGTTGACACCTATAGTTACATTAGGTCCTTTTTGAACTGGTTAATAAATTTAGTTTTGTAAAACATTTTTTACTTTTGTTCAGAACTGTCAGTTTATTCGACATCTGTCACTTTTAATTGTTGACAAAAAACTGAATGTTACCAAAAAACTCAAAAGACTACTGGGGTAAATAAAGTAAACATTAAGGGATGAGCCTTTATTATGATGTTCTACAATATACTCACAAAATGTGTGTAAAATGTATCAAGTGTTGTCTCTACATCTCTTAATAAAAATGAACCCTATATCAAATTTTTGGGACTTTTTGCAGTACCCTTTGGTTTGTACATACACATTTTTCTTTGGTAGCATCGTGCTGACGTGACAAGAAAAAAAAGGAAGAAAATTTGATCCCGATACGAGCATCCCGATACATACAAGTGACAGGTTCCAATTGAAAAAAGTTAACGCAACAACAAAAGAAGTACTGCGGCATTTCAAGTCTAGATATTTAAATTTGGTTTTGTCTTTTTCCAACAAATAAAATATGTACCTACAATAAATTAAATTTGGTTTGGGATGGTTACATCGGCACGGTATTTGTAAGCAGATTGCCGATAGCTCCAATGTCCAAATAAGTGGGTGTAGTAAAGAAAACGGGATCGAGTTTCGGTATAGGTGCAGTGATGTCCTCCAAATTTGCAACTATGGATCGATTCCTCACTCTTCTTGACTCCTTTGTGCCTTTCTTGGGCTTTGCAGAAGCACCGTTTGGATCATCAGTCTCCTGTGCGGTTTCTGTCCCTTCTAAATATAATTCATTTTATTATCAAGTTCAATTAAAAACCTTCAATTCAAGTACCTTCGCTATCAGTTGGATAAACGGCCTCGCGTCTAGATAACTGCCTGGCTAGCTGCATGCTTTTGTCATATATATCATCAACTTGGAGCCCATAAATCTTGACAGCAATATCCAAAGAAGTGCCAGCCACTTAGAATAAATTGCTCCCGGACTGTCTGGTCAAATACTAAAGCACGTCAATTATCTGCAGTTCCCATAAGTTTGTCTTAGTAATTTTCTGGGCCTTGACAGCAATATACAAAGAAGTGCCAGCCACTTAGAATAAATTGCTCCCGGACTGTCTGGTCAAATACTGAAGCACGTCAATTATCTGCAGTTCCCATACGTTTGTCTTAGTAATTTTCTGGGTAAAGGAACATTTATTAAGTTACTGTACGTTCGTACGTAGTACGTATAGTACAGTATACGTACGTAGTACACGTACAGTTTACGTACGTAGTACGGTCTGAAGTCGATTCATGATCCACATTTTCTGCCTATAGTACCAAAGTTAATATTATTTAACGAATAATGACAAATGAAGCATAATTCATAGTTTGCATAATTTTTCCGGGTAAGCTTAATACACGATACAAAATAAATATTTTGTAAATAAAAAATTATAACTATTTTTTAGGTTTTCTGATACAAAAATCTCGAAAAAAAATTGCCCTCAAAATGTGTTCGGTATCCTTGATGGATCTCCAGTATTCGTCAAAAATTAAGAAAATCTTTTTCGCCGTTGTCCTTGTTATTCTGTGGAGAATTTGTAAAAAAATTTGTGCAAATTTCTGTGGAATTTGATGTAATTGGTGTAATAAAAGCATTCCAGCAATCCGTAAACAACTATAAAATAAAAATGATAAGCTTCAAGACATAATTTGTAATATATGTAATAAAAAGTAATAGGAAATATAGTACCTTATCTATATTTATAAATATAGTACCTTATCTAGTTCAGAAGACATGAAAATGCCGAGAAGTCTTCCAAATAAATCTCTCTGTAGTTTGACCTCTTGCACTTTGCTATTCATTTGGATATTCATTTTTTTTTAGCATAGCTGCTAAAGTTCAGCATTTTGTTTCTCTTTATTAAGTATAGATTAAAGCGATTTCTGTCGTTTTCGCACTGCCTTATCATGTTTTTCCTCATGTCTTTTCCGTTTTTCTCTATATTAAAGAGAAAATTTTCTACTTCCGAAGGTGCAACCTGACCTGTAGAGATATTGGCCAGCATATCATTTTTAATGTCGGCGGAATATGGATTTATCTTATCATTAATGGCAGACATAAATGTATTGATATGGGTTTTACTTAGTCTTATTCTATTGGGCCGCGAATTATTGGTAACGTCTTGAGCGACGTTAAGTCCGCAATCTTCCATTATTTTAGATATCATAGCACAACGCAAACCATGGTTGATACTCCATCTTTGACGAGCTGCTATTGAGTTTGTTATATGACTGATACCTGTCAACTTTCTACTAGCATCAGCATTTACCGTCTGATCAACTGTTAAGTCGCCCGGAATTTTGGCAAACGGCTTATCTGTCCTCTGCACACTGATTCCTTGCATTACACGATCTTTCAATCCGGGATGAGTTGCGTTAATATTTAATAAAGTATTTATATACCAAACGAGCCAACGGGCGTAATTTTGTTGGTTAACGGAGAAGAAGATTTACTTAGAAAATTACTAAGACAAACGTATTCGAACTGCAGATAATTGGCGTGCTTCAGTATTTGACCAGACAGTCCGGGAGCAATTTATTCTAAGTGGCTGGCACTTCTTTGGATATTGCTGTCAAGACCCAGAAAATTACTAAGACAAACGTATGGGAACTGCAGATAATTGACGTGCTTTAGTATTTGACCAGACAGTCCGGGAGCAATTTATTCTAAGTGGCTGGCACTTCTTTGGATATTGCTGTCAAGATTTATGGGCTCCAAGTTGATGATATATATGACAAAAGCATGCAGCTAGCCAGGCAGTTATCTAGACGCGAGGCCGTTTATCCAACTGATAGCGAAGGTACTTGAATTTAAGGTTTTTAATTGAACTTGATAATAAAATGAATTATATTTAGAAGGGACAGAAACCGCACAGGAAACTGATGATCCAAACGGTGCTTCTGCAAAGCCCAAGAAAGGCCCAAAGAAGTCAAGAAGAGTGAGGAATCGATCCATACTTGCAAATTTGGAGGACATCACTGCACCTATACCGAAACTGGATCCCGTTTTCTTTACTACACCCACTTATTTGGACATTGGAGCTATCGGCAATCTGCTTACAAATACCGTGCCGATGTAACCATCCCAAACCAAATTTAATTTATTGTAGGTACATATTTTATTTGTTGGAAAAAGACAAAACCAAATTGAAATATCTAGACTTGAAATGCCGCAGTACTTCTTTTGTTGTTGCGTTAACTTTTTTCAATTGGAACCTGTCACTTGTATGTATCGGGATGCTCGTATCGGGATCAAATTTTCTTCCTTTTTTTTCTCGTCACGTCAGCACGATGCTACCAAAGAAAAATGTGTATGTACAAACCAAAGGGTACTGCAAAAAGTCCCAAAAATTTGATATAGGGTTCCTTTTTATTAAGGGATGTAGAGGCAACACTTGATACATTTTACACACATTTTGTGAGTATATTGTAGAACATCATAATAAAGGCTCATCCCTTAATGTTTACTTTATTTACCCCAGTAGTCTTTTGAGTTTTTTGGTAACATTCAGTTTTTTGTCAACAATTAAAAGTGACAGATGTCGAATAAACTGACAGTTCTGAACAAAAGTAAAAAATGTTTTAGAAAACTAAATTTATTAACCAGTTCAAAAAGGACCTAATGTAACTTTAGGTGTGAACTATATTAATGGTGAACAATTTATTAAAATCAACTAAATTTGATAAAAGACTCAAAATGACAAATGTTAAGTAAGAGATGGCATTTGTCAATAAATCAGAGAAGTGCTGCAAAAATGTATTTTCAGTTATTTTAGATTAGAAGATTAAGTGAACGCAAAGCTTTGTCTATTTTTGGCATGTTTTTAGCCTCCAGTGCGCATGTCCCGTAAGTTTTTGTAAATTGTTTACGGTTTTACTTTTTTTTAACGACAAAAAAAATGATTTAAATTTGGTTGGCCATGTCAAATGTATCACTATTTACTTCCTCTACAACCGAAGTAAAAATGCTTTTACGTTTTAAGCTTCAATGAGAAACGAATCTTGACAGCAAGTGCTATCAACAAAGTCATTCAACCTGTCCTATCTGAGCAATTTTGTCTCACTGAGCAATTTTGTACTGGATGCCTGGATTCCTGAAAATGATAAACGACCGTAATTAAAACCAAAATCACATATGAATACAATTTTAACTTCACATTTATTTAATATAGTTTATCCGAAAAAAATGTAATACAAGACAAAGTAACATTTGACGAAGGTGGAGCACCTATTTATGAATGCAGTTACAAGTTGGAATTGAGACCAATCAGGACTTTGTGCCGACTAGCGACACGGCAGGCATGCCCAACAACGAATACTCCTATAATTCGATTATACAAACGCCTCCAGGGAAGTATATTGATCAGATTTGGGCTGGGCCAAGTCACTGGAAATTCAAGCACATACGACCAGCTTCAGTACAATCTTCGAGTGCAGTGCGTCCTCAAATAAAGAGAGGTGGCCGCAAGAAAAAGGTCATTACGCCTATTGATTATAAAGCAGCCCTAGAGGCGAGCGACTCTGAAGAAGAAGAGTTGCCGGAATTGGTACTGAAAAAAAAGAAACCTCGTGCTTTTAATGCGAAAAGGTACACATTACGGTATCCTGAGTTTTCATTCGAGGAGACAATAAATCTGTTAGAAGGGTTTATGAGCAGACCGGGGACTTATCCGCCACCGATGCCGTCCCAATCGGACTCGGTTTCAAGTCTCGAGACTGAGAAGATTGTTGAGCCCGAATATGATTATATTAATCAGCAAGATTCAAATTATTGCCCGCAAACGGTAATTAATTAAATTTATTCTTATATTTTTAGAGTATTTTGATGTAATTATTTTGTAGGTGAACGATGGAACTGATGATTTAGGAGGCGGCGACTTGCCGATGCCGTTTATTGGAGATAATTCATTGGAACCACCCCCGATGGTTAATAAGCCAATCACTTTTTCTCTTGCGACGCGATCAAAGAAAATAAATATGAAAGAGTTAAAGAGTGCTTGTTGGCAGCAGCTTGCAAAAGTAGGGTCTTACTATTTCACAATTTTTATAAGTTGTTGTATGTGTTCTTTATTTTAAGGTGAAGATGTGATGAAAGAAGAGTCTTCGTTTTCTAAGATGTATCGGCATTTTTACGGTGGGCTTTTAGTCTATAATCCTTTTAAACATTTTTTCTAATTTTGGCATGTAAAATGTGACTTTTCAAAATCGATTGTAGTTGGCAAACGGCACATTTTACGCAACTGGTGATGTAATGAAAAATATTTCACAACTGGTGATGAAAAGTTCCGAATAAAGCCTACTTGTTTTGATAAAATTCACTAAATTATTAATATCATAAGTTTAAAAAACTCTTTTTTGAGAAGGTTCTTGTAAAAATTAGAAAAAATCTTGTATGCAACATGTTAGGAAATGCTATTTTGTGTAACTCGCGTTATTTTGCAGAACTCGCTGCGCTCGTCCCGCAGAAATCCGCTCGTTACACAAAAAAATGCATTTCCTAACTGGTTGCATAAATAGCTATTAAATTTAATATTTTGGACATAAATATGTTTTTTGTTTGAAAAACATGTTTTAAATAAATATTGTTTTTTAAATATATGATTTTTAAATAAATATGTTTTTTGTTTTAAAAATTTGTTGAAAAACTGATAGATCAAACAAACTTGCTTCAGGTGAAGTTTGATCTATATTATATGGAAGCCTCGTCAAAGGAAATAATAACATGTAGTACCCTCGTTCTACACCCGTAGCTCACAGTATTTTAAACTATAAAACTAAATTTTGAATCTCCCGCCTGTGTCTCTGTTCCGTCTTGCCATTTCCACCAGATGTGCTTAAAGCTTAAGCTATATCAGAACCATATTCAATAAGTTTGCGATCTAAAAAAGAGTATCTTTGGCAACCAAAGAATAATGAGTAGGGAGGGATTATTTCCGTCGACGAGGCTTCCATATGATTTAGATCGACCTTCACTTGGGTAAATGCATCTATGGCATATGCCTCCGGATCTCTCAACCATGATACAATTATCTTGCATGTTGCATTATTTCTTGTTGCAAAGAAATCTTTGAGGTTGGGAACTTTGAAACAATCTTATTGAATGCATAATCACTTAATTGCCACTCTGTTTCTGGATGCAATTTTCGAGTTTCTGCATTCGCAATTGTATTTTCTGACGGTTTAATATATGATGCGAATATAAAAATATTTCTACTCTCGCACCATTGCCATATCTGCAGAGATAAGAAATTTAACTTTGGAAATTGGATGCCGCCTATTCGGTTAACATATGCTATAGTGGTCGTGTTTTCGATGCGATAAACGATGTTGCAGTTTGACCAATCAGAAGCAAAACATTTCAACCCGAAAAAAGCAGCGAGAAGTTCAAGATAATTTATATGTTTCTCTTTCTCTCTTATTGTTCAAAAACCAAGACTCTTTCCCGTCCCACAGCATGCTCCCCAACCAGTCGTAGAGGCGTCAGAAAATATTACTAATTTGAAAAGCCGCGCTTCTATAAAATTATGTGATGTAGAAATATTATCAAGCCATCATTGAAAGTCCAAATTCAAGGATTTTGGAATATTCATTACAGCATTGTAAGTTTGCGATGCACTCTCTAATGCAAGAAACTTTTGCCGTTCGAATAATTTGGTGTAAAGTCATCCATAGCGTATGACTGGACATGCAGAAATTAGTGTGCTAATTAGTTTAGCAAAATCACGATTATGACACTTTTCCATTCAAGAAATTTTTTCCAACATCCGAAAAATTGAATTTTTTCTCTTGTATTTCTCTTGGTAGAGAAATCGTCATATGTATAGAGTCGTAAACAAATCCCAAATATCTACATCGCTGAGTTGGAATAATATCCGTTTTGATTGCGTCCATCCTGCCTGATTTCTTGATGTGCTAGGCGGGATGGACCTGAAAAGTTTTCCGACCTTGGACATTATTTATCCTCTTAGTTTTGCAATGACCTTGGGCTTTAAGTCTTTTCCAGATGCTTCAATTGACTTTGTGGCTTTTACACGTTTTTTTTTATAGTTGTCGGGTGATGGAGGTTTAGTGGGTACACTCCACGGATAGTAGACTAATACGGTCAATGCGCCAGCATCCCCACTACTACTGCCCATAGAGTGTGACGTCACAAGAGACCAAAACATTCATTTGCACTTAGCATTTTGATATCTTTAGCTGTTTCGTTTGTCGTTTCTGTGATATTTGTGAACTTTTTTAAAAATACATTGTGATATATTAACAAATTGCGTTTAATTAATCTATTAAGGTAAGTTTCTCAATATTATATTAGCAATATAATAATATCAATATTATGTTATCATAATATTGTCAATATAAATATTATCAATATTATATATTGGTAAAGATTCCGATCAAATTAGTGACTTTTGTAGTAAACTTTCAACATCGTCGTTTTCTTCTCCTCGAGAGAATCCTCAGGCAATATCCCTTGTTTGTAAGAAGCGACTAGTTCGGAATTAAGACTCTGCAGAAATTTTGGCCCCGCCCACCAAAACGAAAACGAGACTAAATCGGAAGGCAATAAACCACAAGATGCACAATCTGCAGGGTTGTCTTCCGAACGAACATGGAGCCAAATAACCGAAGGTGCGATTTGTTGGATCTGCGTGACGCGGTTTGCCACAAAAGTTTTCCAACGATGAGGAGAAGAGTTGATCCAAGCGAGCGCTACTGTCGAGTCCGACCAACCAAAGCAATGGTCAAAGTTGATCAAATCTTCGTAAGTTTTGACGGTAAAATCCAATAATTTGGCGAGTAACAGCGCTGCACATAGTTCAACCTTAGATCTGGCACAAAGTATATGAACATTAACTTGGCCAACCGCATCAGTAAATTCAACGTAAACTACCGCGGCGTATCCCGACTCAGACGCGTCGCAAAAACCATGGAGGACGCAAGACGTAAAAATCGAAGCAAAACAAAGGCGCGATATTTTGAGATTGGCTAATAGAGGTAATTGCAATTTATAATTTGACCATTGATCAACGATCTCAGAAGGAGGTTGTTCATCCCAACTTAAATCTTAAAACTTTGCACAGAACGTGAGAAGAGCGAGAAATCCAATAGGATCGAAAATACGAGCGAGTTCTGACAAAAGAGTTCGTTTGGTACAGGGGCGATCTAAAGGCTGCACTTTGTATGTAAAACAATCCAGATTTGAATTCCACTGCAAACCTAAAATTTCAACTACTTGTTGTTCCTCGGAATCAAACGAAAGCGGGTCGATTTGACAATGAGTTTTGTTAAGATTATTCAAAACATCAGGGTGATTACTAGCCCACTTGCAAAGCTCAAATCCACCAGTTTGGAAAAGTTGAGTCAACTGATGGTGCAGCCTTAAAGCTTCGATAGAATTGCAGCCGGTTACAATGTCGTCCATGTATACGTCTGATAATAGCACTGAGGACGCTAAAGGAAAACGATCTATTCTATCCATCGCCAGTTGTATTATCGTCCGAGAGCTTGAAACGGAGCGGATGAAACGCCATACGTAACTGTATTCAGTTGATATGTTTGAATCGGTTCTGCTGAAGAAAATCTCCATAAAATCCTCTGATACATTCGATGCTGTTCTGAGACCAAAATTTGCCGATACATTTGACGGACATCAGCGGTAAAAACGACAGGGAAAAAACGAAAACGATAAAGCAACGTTGCAATGTCTGGTTGAAGTTTAGGACCTACCAAAAGCGAATCATTTAGCGAGAATTGTTCCGAAGTTTTTGCCGAAGCGTCAAACACCACACGCAGTTTAGATTTAATAATGCCCGTTTTTATCACACAGTATAGCGGAATGTAATATGAGAATGGAGTGTCATCCGATTCAACAAGCAGGTGCATATGGCCAGAATCACGATAGTCTTCCATGAAATCGTGATATTGCTGTTTAATCGAAGGTTCCCTATTTAACCGTTTTTCCAGCGCAATTAATCGACGTTGGGCAGTAATCTTTGAATCTAAAAAGGCAGGAGATTCTGCCTTAAATGGTAATGGCACGACATAACGTCCGGACGCTTGACGAAAGTGACTGTTTGCGAAAATTGTCTCAGCGCGAACTTCGTCTGGACAAGCGGGTGGTGGCAGCGCGATCTCTTCTATCTTCCAAAATTTCTTGACAAACAAATCAAGCGAAGGTTCTGATACTAGCGAACAAAAAGTATTTATAGATGGCGAAGCAGAGTTGGAGTGGAGATTAATTTTTCCCATGAATTTTTCCCATCCGAAGGTCGTGTTCAAGGCAATTGGTTCCTCCTTTTTACCTTTCAATCGACCGTCTGTCATAATATGCGCGAAAAGTTCAACCCCCATCAACATGTCGATGGTTCGTGAAACGTGATACTCAGGATCAGCTAGGTTAATATTTGACAGGTGCGGCCACGGCGGCAATTTTGGCCAAGAAGTCAGTTAATTTCGAAGTTCTAGTGTGCGCCATTCTGACCAGACCACCAGTACCAGATGTTCGTTTTTGCTACAGTCTACAAAAATCCAATCGCCAAATATGCCGTAAGCTGTTTTGTAATTATTTACCAATTATTTTCCGCACTTTGTCAACCGTACACGCCCAATTGTTTCGCGGTTTTCTCAACACTTGCATTGTATACATTTTTATACCGTCTGATACCCACCGTCCACGCCCGATTGTATCAGGCTGGTCGGCCCCTAGTGTTAGACATTCTTCGCGCCGTCATATCAGCTGCACTTGTACTTTGAAATACTTTGTATCACATTCACATTCGCATACTGTTATCACTAATATTTTTATATTATTTTCACCACAATCGTTTTATGTTTGAGAGTAAACTCATGTAGAGTAAACTCATGTAAAACCTGGCGCCCGAGATTTTACTAACTCGATCAAGTTTTTCCACTTTGGAAAAACAAGCGTTACAGTAAGAATAGAGGAATCTTTTATAGATTTCATTGAAACTAAAAGCAAAACTGCGGAAGGTATAAGTGACATGATAGTGAGCAAACTTGAGGCTGATGGGCTGGACATTATGAACTGCAGAGGGCAAGCCTTCGATAATGCTGCCTGTGATATTCAATAAAACACGTCTACGTTCTCTCACTCTCGGGTCAACAATCCCCCATCTTTTTTCTATTTTCCATACCTTACATCCGCGACATCTATTTTCTATTTCAGATACTATAATAATAATCTCTTTAACATTACAGGATACTACATTCACTTTCTTCTTTTTAACAAAAATAACCTTACCTATTAAATTATATAAAATAAGTGTCAACCCCAAAATTTACAAAAAGCCCCCCCAAACTGTATATCTAAAATAAAAACAATTCTATGTTGTAACAAAGTCTTTCATATAAGCTGGTTTCCGTATGTTTCTTTTTGAAGTCTCAGTGACAGGTAATTCGATATTAACTTTTTTTAAATGTGCTACATTACGCCGATACTTCTTATTCGTATTTTCTTCCTGTATAACCATTTCCGAACCTTTCTTCTCAATGACCGTATGAATAGCCGGTTCAAAATTTGACGACAGCTTATTACTTTTTTCCATTCTTTTTACTAAGACTTCATCCCCTTCTCCAATAGTGCTCTGTTTTGCATTACGCTTTTGGTCAGCATACAGTTTTCCTATCTCTTTCTTTTCTTTGTCTCTGTCTCTTACTTCTTCATCTTCTTCTCTTTCTAATGGTTGGTAAATACTTGGAAGTTTATCGCGTATGTTCCATCCAAACATCATTTCCGCTGGAGTTTTTAATGTAGTTGAATGTGGTGTTGCTCGGTACATCATTATAAAGTTATTAAGTTCGTCTAGCCAATTCTTACCCGTTTGATGTGCAATCTGCAATCGTTTCATAATCGAGCGGTTTTGTCTTTCTACTTCGCCGTTTTGTTGTGGCCAATATGGTGTCGTGTTAATCAACTTGATGTTGTTGGTATTACAAAATGCGTGAAATTCCTCGCTAACAAATTGACGACCATTATCTGAGGTAATAGTTAGCGGATATCCAAACCGAGCAAAAATACTTTTAAGGCATTTTATTGAATTTGTTGCATCTATTTTGGTCATAACTTCAATTTCTATGAATCGGCTAAAGTAATCTACTATGACAAACAGGTAGTGTCCAGTTGGTAGAGGTCCCAAAAAGTCAATTGCCACATGTTGCCATGGTTTTGACGGCAGTTCTTTGCGTTTTAAAGGTTCCGGCGCTGACGGTGCCGCAACTAGTGAACATCCCTGGCATTTTTTTACGTTTGCTTCGACTTGTTGATCAATTTTAGGCCACCAAACTTTTGTTCGCAGACGTCTCTTCATTACTGTCATCCCTGGGTGACCTTCATGAGCCAATTCCAAAACGCGTTGTTGAAGTTTTTCTGGAATCACAATTCGATTACTTCGTAACAAAATGTTTCCCGAAAAGCACAACTCCGTTTCAAAAATCTTAAATGGTGCTGCTTGTTCGTTCCAAGCGTTTTCAAATATGCCCACTTTAACTGCTCGAATTATAGTATCCATTTGTGAATGTTCATCAATTTCACTCATTTTAAGTGCTATTGGAGTTGCCAGTGAGGTTATCCAATGTACATAATGTTCTGAGTATTCATCAAATGTTTCCCCTGTGTTAATTTCACCACTTAAGCGTGATAATGGATCTGCAATATTCATTTTTCCGGGTTTATATATAATTTTATACTTGTATGATTGTAACCGCAGAACCCAACGTTCAATACGAGCACATGGTTTTGATCTCGGTCCAAAAATTACTTCTAGTGCTTTATGGTCGCTAATCAAATCGAATTCTCGGCCATACAAGTAAAAATGAAATCTTTCGCATGCCCAAACCAATGCTAATGCTTCTTTTTCGGTTTGTGCATAACGTTTTTCGACATCTGACAAACTTTTTGCAGCATAGGATATTACTCTAGCTTCCCCGCTTTGGTTATATTGAATTAATACAGCACCTAATCCAACTGGACTTGCATCCGCAATCACTTGTGTTCTGTCTTTTTCGTCATAATATCCTAACGCACGTTCACTTGCCATAATTTCCTTCAACTTCTCAAAAGCTCGCTGTTGCTCTAAATTCCACACAAACTTTCCATTCTTTTTAGTTAATGCACGAAGTGGATCAGTGAGTGTTGCTAAATCTGGTATAAATCTACCAACGTAATTTACCAGTCCAAGAAAGCTACGCGTTTCTTCTGCGTTTTTAGGTTCTCGAAATTGTTTTAATGCCAGTACTTTATCTTTAGTGGGAGATATTCCAAATTCTGATAGATTATGCCCAAGAAACTGTAATTTTTGTACTGCATAATTGCATTTCGAATTGTTCAACGTTACATTACGCTCTCTGAATCTTTCCAAAACCTTTGCCAGTCGTTCATCGTGTTCTTGTTTCGTGGATCCATATACAATAATATCATCAATGTAATTCAAACATCCTTCACATCCCATTAGGATTTGTTCCATGACTTTTTGAAATATTTCTGGTGCACATGTGATTCCAAACATTAATCTTTTATATCTAAAAAGTCCTTTCCGTGTGATGAATGTTGTAATTTCACGCGATTTTTCTGATATTTCAACTTGATGGAATGCCAATTTTACATCCAACTTTGAAAACCATTTTCCTGTTCCAATATGTGGTAGAAAATCCTCGAATGTTGGGAGTGGGTAGTGTTCTCTTTCTACCGCTTCATTAGCACGCCGCATATCAACGCAAATGCGTATTCCCTCATCTTTTGGAATTACAACAACTGGTGAAATCCATTTGGATGGCCCTTCTACTTTTTCGATAATATCTTGTTGAACTAGTTCATCAATTTTCTGATCTACTGCCTTTTCCAATGCCATGGGAATACGTCGATATGGTTGAATGACAGGCTGAGCGCCGCTTTTGATCGGAATGTTGACAACTATATTGTTTATTTTACCCATAACCTCCACTTTATGTGCCTCTTCAATTATGTTGACACTATGGCCCATTTTAAGAATGCCTAATTCTGTTGCGGTCTCTCGACCAATTAAAAATTTTCCATTTTCGGCTATAACATAAAAATCAGCCATCTCTTTTTTCTTGCTTACTTCAATTGTTGATTCGAACACGCCCAGAACAGTCAACCTCTGTCCCCCATAAGCTTTAAAGATTTTATCCGTTTTTTCACGTTGTTTGCTTGCAAGGACGTTTGATGCTTTTAATTGTTCCCATGTTTCTTGGTCCATCAAATTGTATTTGGATCCCGAATCAATAATGCCTGTGGTGTCCACGCCCCCAATTTTGCACTTTATCTGGTTGTCAGTGTCAGATGTACCAATACAAAACGCATATTCAAACTTATCATTTTCAGAAACAAATTTGACATTCTCAATTTTCCTTTGCTTAGCTGGTGATTGGTCCTCTTGTACTTCCTGTTGAGTATTACCAAAAGCGTTTGTTTTATACTTCCCCATGTTGTTGAATTGTAAGCGTTTTCTTGATCGGCATTTCCGAATAAAATGATCAGAACCCCCACATTTGTTGCATCTTTTTCCTTTTGCTGGACATTTGGCCTCAAACGATTTGTGCCCCGTATAACCACATCGAGTACACTCCTCAGTATTATTTTCTCCCAGTAGTTTTGGTTTAAACCATGTTGGTTTGGTTCCAATACTATTTACTTCTTCTCCCAGTGGTTTAGGCACGTTTCCGTTCTTGAAAGGTTTTTCTTGCTCATTGATACTTTCAATTGCTTTGGCTACTTTTAATATTTCGTGTAGACTAGCTTCCGATTCACGCATTACTGCCATTTTCATCAAATCCCGACGCATGGCATCCGACCGACAGTTTGAAATTAGCATTTCTTTAACATTTGTCTCCAGACTGTCCCCATAATCACACTTTTCAGCTTGAACTCGTAGTCGTATCGCAAAATTCCCTATCTTTTCCCCTTCTTTTTGCCGAATTTGGCGTAGCATATGTCGTTCGTATGTTGAATTCTTCTTTGGCAAGAAAAATTCATTCAATTTTGCCACTGCCTCTTCAAACTCAGTAATTTGCGGAACATATCCGGTAGCCAATGGACCTCTGCTGGTAAATTTACTTTTTATCTCCGGCAAAGCCCCATAAATTTCTTGAATTTTAGGTCCCGCAAAATGTAGTAATAGTGAAAACTTCTCATCGTCACTCACTACGCGTGCAGCCTTCATGCAGTATTCAAAGGATCTCAACCAATTTTGCCATTCATGTCCACAATTTTCTCCATATAATTCATAATTAAATGCTTCAACTCTTAACCCGAGCTTAGAAGTGCCTGAAATTACGATAATATTAACATACTTTCCTTTATGAGCTTAGCTCTCTTTTTATTTCTATTTTTCCTTGGTGTAAATGTTTATTATACCCAGACGGAAATTATTTTCCGTGGTGCAAACGTTACAACTTTACTCCGACCAAATAAACAATTAATTTCTTGAATATTTACTTTACGCTATTTTGCTCCAAATAAATAGTCATTTGAGTTTATCTTCATGTACAATTTTGTTTTACAAAGCAATCATTTAAGTCGCTACAAACAAAGCAATCATTTAAGTCGCTACAAAGCAATCATTTAAGTCGCTACCAAGCAATCATTTAAGTTGCTACCAAGCAATCATTTAAGTCGCTACCAAACCAAGCAATCATTTAAGTTGCTACAGTACTTAATAATAAAATTCGCTGTCTCAGCATTCTAACCTCACTCCGAGACGTGCATAAGACTCTTATTGCCCGTTTTATTAGTTTATTTCACTGGTTTTCTTACCTGCTATGTTATCCATTTTCAGGTATAAATCTCTCTATTAAATGCTTACACTTTTGGTTCGATTATCTCGTCGCCAATGTGATATTCAATAAAACACGTCTACGTTCTCTCACTCTCGGGTCAACAATCCCCCATCTTTTTTCTATTTTCCATACCTTACATCCGCGACATCTATTTTCTATTTCAGATACTATAATAATAATCTCTTTAACATTACAGGATACTACACTGCCACTATGGCCGGATGCCACACAGGTGTGCAACAACGGATAAAAATATCAGTCTTAATGCCGAATTTGTTCCTTGCTCAAACCATTCACTAAACCTAGTTTGCCTACATGCAGCTTCTGTGGAAGTAAATTCGGTTACTTTCTTTGGTGCGTTAAAACGCTGCTACGCTTTTTTTTTCTATGTCGACACACCGGAGGGAAGTCCTTCTTGAGGCCACAGGAAGAAGTTTAAAGAGGGTTCAAGACACGCGTTGGAGCGCTAGAGGTGATGTTGTAAATTTCATTAAAATTCATTACAAAAAAACTTTAACTGTACTGAAAAAACTGACGGAAACGAATGAAAACTATTAGTCGATATGCAATCATATTCGTTTTTATGTTACTTAGGCTTCTGGCCACCGATACTGCGTGAAATCAATGATGCTCAAAATTAGTTGCAAACAAAGGGACTAAATATACATGAATATGCTCAGAAAATAAGTGCTTTACAGATCCTATTAGAAGAAAAACGACAAGAATTTGTCGATGATGCTTTAGAATATGCTAAAAGTTTATGTGAAGAGCATAAAATTTCTTTTGAACCCCCAAGACGAAGACGAATCAGGAGGAAGCATATATTTGGCGACGGAAGTAAAGATGTTGGGTTATCATATGAAGATGAATTGAAGCGAACAATGTTTTCAATGGACAGAGTAATTGTTGAAATTCGAGAAAGATTCCAACAACTGCACAATTTAGCGCAAAAATATGCTTTTTTAAGGCCTGCGTTAGGATCCTGTAACTTTTTAGCAATTTCTATAATACGTTAGCGTGCGCTAGTTGCTAAAATTTTTTCAATTATTAACTTTGGTACTCAATACGGTGGCTATGACTTGATAAGAATTGCTAACTCAATCTCATTTAGCGACAATTTACAATTGACGCTATCTTTATAATTTCTCTTTACAAACATTTTTCTTACATTACTCCTACTAATAATAAATTGAATATTTTTTACAGACAAATGTAATTAACAGTCAACAGTTTTAAATGGTGTTCTGTAAACTCAATTTTAATTCTGCTGTTTGTACTCCCAAAACTGTCACGTATCGTCCATTTAGGAATTTCAACTTGGCCATTTTCTACCAGGAGTTCATAAATTTACCTTTATTTACTATCTTTAATGAGCACAACATTGATAATAAGATTGCTATTCTAAATGATTTACTAATCAATTTGTTTAACAAACATGCCCCAATTATGACTATTAAAACTTCAAAACCTAAAACGCCTTGGATGGGTAAAGATCTTAAGCTGCTCATACAGCAGAGACAAGTGGCACTTGGGAGATACAAGCAGTCGCGTTCAGATCGAGACTTTAATGTCTATAAAAAGCTCCGTAATGAAGTAGTTTACATGACTCGTAGTGAAAAAAAAATATCTCGATAATATTTGTAGGATGGGTATCTCTCGTGACACTTGGAAAGCTCTAAATGATCTAAACTTAAAATCTAACAACAAAATTGACTTGCCTCCTAATCTCTGTGATCCGAATCAAATCAATGAATACTTCTACTCTGTCACACAATCATCTGCTGATATATCTATGGATAAAATTAATTATTATAGTAGTACCAAGTACAATCAGGATTCTAATCCCTCTTTTATTTTCAACTTTACAGACATAGGTGAAATAAATAATTTGCTCCATTCTCTTAAATCTAATGCGGTAGGCACTGACAACATTTCCTTGCATATGATATAGTATTGCAGCCCTTTTATTGACATCTATCTTATGCATATTGTAAATTGTTGTATTGAAAAACAGTACTTTCCATATGCATGGAAGAGTGCATTGGGAATTCCGCTTCCTAAAAAAAATAATCCTGAATCTTTTGCAGACCTTAGAATTATTAGTATTTTGCCTGTTATGTTAAAAATCTTTGAAAAAATACTGTTTAAACAGCTGTATGATTACTTTAATCAATTTAATATGATACCTTCTTATCAATGTGGTTTCAGGAAGGGATATAGTACTGTTTCTGCCTTAGCTAATGTGACTGATGATATTATATCTGCCTGTGACAAAAGCTTTATGACGATCCTAATTTTGCTTGATTTCTCGAAAGCGTTCGATACTATTAATCACAAACTGATCTGTGCCTTACTGGCACACTTTGGTTGTAATGATTCTGTTGTTTTTCTAATAAAGTCATATTTGTCTGACAGATTTTAAAGAATAAAGGCGAATGAAAATTATTCTGTGCCCTCTCATAGCACTTCAGGAGTTCCTCAAGGCTCAATACTCGGTCCCTTACTATTTATTATTTACACAGCTGAACTACTTCGTTCTGTCAAGCACTGCCAAGTAGAGGCTTATGCTGATGACACCCAACTTTACAAACAATTTCGTCTGTGTGACCTCAGAAATATTAATTATGGTTGATCATATTAATTATGACCTCAGAAATTTAAATAATCTAGCTAAAGAATTTAACCTACACCTCAACCCTAACAAATCAAAAATTTTAGTATTTGGAAATAGAAAACAATGCAACGTTGCAATTCAATCGGTTCGAATTCATATAGATAATTTACCTTTGCCGTTTTCGACTTCATCAAAAAACCTAGGATTAGTAATCGATAATGAATTGAGATTTCATGGTCATATTAAATGTATTGTCCGTAAGTGTTATGCTACTCTGAAGCTGCTATACAGTGTTAGGCACTTACTCAATTTTGAACTTAAAAAATTGCTATGTGACTCTTTGATCCTCTCCCAATTTAACTACGGGGATGTAATTTATGGTCACTGTCTGGATGCGACCGACTCTAGAAGAATTCAAAAAGTGCAAAACTCTTGCGTTCGTCTTATTTTTGGTATACGAAAGTATGATCACGTATCTGATAAAATTAATGAGCTTGGCTGGCTTAATATGAAGAATAGACGGTTTCAACACTTTTCTGTTTTCATTCATAATACCATACTATCATCTATACCTAAGTCACTTTGCAGAAAATTGACTTGTGCTTATTCTGTACATTTTCGTAATACCAGAAATAAAGGACTTTTAACTTTGCCTCGTCACTCCACACCCCTCTTTAAAAAAAGTTTCTCTTATAATGCTGTCGTTGCCTACAACAATCTTCCTTCTTATTTTAAAAAATATAATATTTTAAAGTTTAAATTTAAATTCAAGAAGTATTTTTGGATTGTCAACTGAATAACTCTTAAAATAAATAATTATTATTTAATATTATGTTTCTGATAGATTTTTCTGCATGTCGGGTTACGTTTTGAGTAGTTAAGAGCACCATGGTGTTGATTGAATGAACTGTTGAACTCTGGTTCTTTACCTTATAATTTATAATTTTCAATAGTTAATTTTTTGTTAACTTAGTTTTTTTTATTATGGTTTTTTTGGTTAAGTTGATTAGCTTTATGCTAGACTTCGCCTTTATAGTTAAGTTTCTGTCATTATTATACTACTTTTTATGTATTACTGCAATATTGTTCTGTGATGTCTTTACAGTATTGTATTGTTGGTGACTTACCTAAATAAAGTTTAATTATTATTATTATTATTATTATTATTATTATTATTATTAAATAATTTATGTTTAATGTGAAATTAGTCGTTAATTACATCTTTAAAAATAATTGATTTTATTATTAGTGTTTATTGCGTAGTTTAATAAATGTATACAACTAGTAAGTGTATTTTTAGTATTAAATTGAACTCAATGATTAAAAAGTAAAATTAGATATGCCTATGAAATTACTGTCAATTCAAACACCCTTAACGGCCGCTGCGTTTTAAAGGTCACTGTTTCGATGTCAGTTGATTTTATTCTTAGTTTAGTGCTTTCCGCTTTCATTCGAGTTCTAATTAAATTTAATAGTGCTATCACAACATGGATAGGGAAAAAAGAACCTTCCGAACAAAACAAGAACATCAAGATTCTGGAAATGTGCGAAAAAAATCCAACCTTAATCACAATGCAATTCACAGCGCCCAATGCCAGAACAATGTACAATGAAAATTGGAAAATTCTGACAAACCAACTTAACTCGTTGGGCTTTGGGAACAAATCAGAAGAGAAATGGAAAAGAGTAAAATAATAAGTATTGCTTTTATTTGATTTAATATACATATTCATTTAATAGGTTCTTAGGGATTGGATTTCTAAAGTGAAAACAAAGTTCGCAAAAATAAAGACGAACATGAATGGAACAGGTGGAGGTCCCAAAAGTGAACTAGTTTTAACCCCCATTGAGGAAAGATAGCTAGCCATCAAAGGATATTCTTCTGTAGTAGGTGATGGAGGAATGAAAAACCTGCAAATATTGAAGCTGCAAGCAAACACCGCAAATTTTAAATTTTTATTTCAAACTCCAAAACCCGCCTGCGCTGACATGAGCTAAGCTGGACCGCACGGCTGCGACTGAAAGGCGCGAACGATTCCCACCCAGTTGAGTAACGGCGCTCAACAAGAGTGGATCAAGTCAGTGAACGGCTCGCTTGCGCTCAGTAAATTGAACGTTCCCATTTAAGTAAGCAAAAGAATCACACTACTTGAACAAAAGAATCACACTTATAATAGACATATATCGCACATGCGACCTTTGAAATGAGGCAAACATACAAAGGAGAGCTAATAGTTCTGTCTCAACATGGAACGGATAAACGCATTGATGTGCTTCCGGCAAGCACGAAGAGTCATCGCGCGAGAGAGACAACTACTAACATGAATAGTGAATACGCCATTGTATATTGCAATGGACGAAATGTCAATTCGCGACCAGATAGGCTAAGGCAAAGATTTTTTTCTTCTTTGAAGATTTAGGTTTTACTGACAAAGATGGCGAACGTAACAACTTGCCACATGCTTCACATGTATTGACTATTTTGGCAGTTGCTGTTAACAGTAACTGGAAAATTCCTTTAGGGTATTTTCTCATACACAGTTTAGATGGAATAAAAAGAGCAAAACTTTTAACAATTTGTTTACAACTTTTGCACAATACTGGCGTGATAACTCAATCGATTACTTTCGATGGCACTAGCGTTAATTTAGCCATGGCAAAAACAATGGGAGCCAATTTTAGCTATGGACCTAATTTTGCCCCGTACTTTAGTCACCCAGTTACCAACGATAAGGCCTACGTTTTTATTGATCCGTGCCATTGCATCAAACTTGTCCGAAATACATTAGGAGATTTTGAACAACTACTAGATGGTGACAATAAATATATTGAATTTAAATATATATAGCGTTTAGTTGAAAAACAACGTATTGAAGGCGTTCACATGGCAAATAAGTTAAACATAAAACATATAAACTTTTGCAAAAATAAAATGAACGTAAAACTTGCTGCTCAAGTATTTAGCGAAAGTGTTAATATAGCATTGATTAACTTATCAAAAAGTAATCCTAATTTTTTCAGATCAATGGCTACAGCAAAGTTCTGCTTGATTTTTAATACGTTATTTGACCTGTTAAATACAAAATATCGCTATTCCAAGCTAAAATCGCACTATGTATCGTTAGACGAAAAAAACTACGAATTTTTAAAAAGCTCGATGGAAGTGTTTGAAAAATATATTGTTGGATTATGCGATGGTGATGGAAACCAATTGATCTATGACAGAAAACAAATTGGTCTTATTGGTTTTATAGGTTGCATGAGAAATTTAATAGCATTATATGTTGATCTGAAAAAAAGGACCCTGCTAACTTCAAAAATTTGCTCAGTTTCAAATTAAACCCAGTCTTAGTAGAAGTAGGGGTGGCTTCAATAACAACCCTAATGCCAAACAGTTTGAGACCGCGTATAAAAGAATATTGGTAAGGCACGAGTTGAATGCCTCAACAAATGGGAATTGCAAAGTCAATGACGTCGCAATATTGACAACTTGCGGACAAGCAAAAGACAGTAACAAATATTGATGATTCTGCTACTGTAAATTTTGACCATGACTACGTAACCAGAATGTGGAAATTTTCTCCATTTATTGAGAGGTAGTGGAATATGTAGCAGGTTTCGTTACCTCAAAATTGTACAAACAAATTGATTGTTCGGAGTGTAAAGAACACTTAGTAAATGTCAGGAAAAACAGCGTATACTTAACCCCTTCCGTGGATGTTATAAAAATTTGCCGGCTATGTGAAAAAATAATCAGAGAAAATATGCATCTTTTTTGCAAAAAAAATTTACTGGATATATTAATTATTAAAGTAGTAAAATTAGCTTTACCTGCATTCGATTCCTCTGAAATAAATCGACATATTTTAAACAAAACAATTTTTGATAACCATCGAATTCAATTAATTAAAGCTATATCGAAAATATATTTTTGCAATTTTCCATCAAAATGACAACTTTTCAGTTGTTGTTTCCAATGTTGAAACGGCCTACTTTTTTTACTGGTCTTAAAAATCAATGAAAAAAAGTCTTTTTTTCACTCAAATTTCTACATTTTTTCACTGATTTTTATATTTTTTCATTGAATTTCACAAAAATCAAGTGAACAAACAAACGCCCTGTTCGTTTTTAGGTATCTAGCGAGGTATCTAGGGGTGATTGCAATTGTTTTTCCATTGCTCACTTTGACTACTAACAAATTAAGCATAAATCAAGCAACCTTAAATTTTCTGAATGAATCAAATTATCATTTAAAAAGTTAATAACAAGAAAATTGCAAAAAGTAGTGTATACAACATGTGCAAAATTAGTTTTTTTTTCATTCGTCGTATTGTCCAACTCGGCTGGCGCCTCGTTGGACAAACTTACTTCTCATGAAAAAAAAACCTACATTTTGCTACTTGTTGTATAAACTACTATTTAAGGTGCGATTGCATCACGAAACAAAAAAACTCAGTGAAAAAAAAATTAATATTCGACACAAATATAGCAAACTAATTTTGTTTCAAAATCAATAGTTTAAACTAACATACATATAAAATATATACATACTATTATTTATACATTGTATAAATAATACTTTACAATTTCTAATCTTTTTGAGGTTTATGTAATCTTGTATTTTTTAATTTGTATAAATAATAATTATAGATGCGAAAATAAGTCTGGCGCAACAGCAAAAGTTCTACTATATTAGTGTTGTTAATTTTATGTACTTTTTTATATTTTATTAAAGATTTTTTTGTTCAAGTTTTAATAAATGTTTTTTATTTACCACATAAAATTTAGCAGCAAATTACTGATCATTTCTGATTATCAGAAATAAATGATGAGTTAAAATAGAGCAAAAAGTTGTGATTGATTATTATTATTATTATTACTATAATAGTGCCACCTAAAGACCAATTTCGGATATCGGTAAGTTTGACAAAATCGACCTATTTTGGTGTTAGAAATTTTTCATTAAGGTCTGTCGCCTGTAAATAATAATTGTACAACAAAAAATAAAAATTAAGCTTTAAATAACAAATTTTTCATTATCCTAAGATATAATTAGTGGAATGGGGGACCACGTTCACGCAAAAGTCGATTTTTGTCTTCTTTATAATTTAAATATTAGATCACTCTTAAATGTTTAATCCAAATTACCTCCAAATATCTAAATAGTATATTTTAAGCCTGGGAATCGTATTCTAATTAGTCAACTATTTGAGTGCATAAATATCAGCTAATTTAAAATCAAAATTAGTCACTTATTCGACTAGTTAACTGAATCAACTATTCGACTAGTTAAATATATATTCTCCATAAAAATATTCTCATATATTATATTCTCATATTTGCATATTCTCCTTCAAAAGCTTCATTATTTTGCTTCTGTTGTCGTTTATTTGAAGACGCCAATTCTTCAGCTTCATCAAAGTTGAAATTTTAGGAAAAAAAAGTTCGGCATGTAATTATAGCACGCATCCAAAAAGCTAAATATTATTCCATGATTTTTGATAGCACGCCAGATATTTCCCACAAATATAAAACAAGCTAAGTATTACGATATGTGAAGATTGAAAACCAGGAGGTAAGAGTAGAGGAATCTTTTATAGATTTCATTGAAACTAAAAGCAAAACTGCGGAAGGTATAAGTGACATGATAGTGAGCAAACTTGAGGCTGATGGGCTGGACATTATGAACTGCAGAGGGCAAGCCTTCGATAATGCTGCCACTATGGCTGGTTGCCACACAGGTGTGCAATAACGGATAAAAAGCTTCTGTGGAACTAAATTCGGTTACTTTCTTTGGTACGTTAGAACGCTGTTACGCTTATTTTTCTATGTCGACGCACCGGTGGGAAGTCCTCCTTGAGGCCACAGGAAGAAGTTTAAGGAGGGTTCAGAACACGTGTTGGAGCGCTAGAGGTGATGTTGTAAATTACATTAAAATTCATTACAAAAAAACTTTAACTGTACTGGAAAAACTGACGGAAACGAATGAAAACATAAACACAACAACAGATGCGGGAACCTTATTAGTCGCTATGCAATTATATTCGTTTTTATGTTACTTAGGCTTCTAGCCACCGATACTACGTGAAGTCAAATTATCTGTTTTGACAAGAAAGGAAGATCTTTGTCGGGTTTTAACGCCATAATTTCCTGCAGGAGGGGAATAGGTTTGTTTTTTCGGAGGAGATATATTTGTATGAGTTGCCAAAGAAACATTTTCAAATGCGTTGCACTGTTTTATAACAAAATCAACTAAAGAATCGAATGTCGGGGTTTCATTTGAACTATGCGCAAGTTCGAAACGTGTGACAGTTTCCGAGTTTAATCGTTTCAGAAGCAAATAAAACAAAATAAAGTCCTATCCGCTTACATCATATTTTAACTGTTTTAAGGCGGCCAAATTTTCAGTAAAGATGTTAAGTAAGGCTCACAACGTTTGAGAGCACCCTTGACTATCCGAAACTTTTTGAGAACTATCAATGGCATTCCAATGAGTTTGCTATAGCAAACGTTCGTTATCCTAACAATTAATTTAAGTATCATAAGCACTTCGATAGTTATCGTTCGATTTGGGAATACATCGAACCAATGCAAGAGGTTCATATACCGAAATGCAGTCATACAATAGGATCCTGACAGTCAAGGGTACTATAAACAACATGAAGGTCAAGTACAATGTCTAGTATTGTACTTGACACAGGAACCGCTACTAGCATTATTCAGAAAACCATCGCTACAAACTTGACATTAAGACAATCACAGGGGGTACTAAGGACAGCTGGAGGACACACCATTACTACGCTTGGACGAGCCACAAACACGATTAAATTAGGTAACTTTAGCTGCAGTCACGAAGTAGTGGTCATAGAGAAATCGCCAAAAAACGTGATCCTGGGAGTAAACTTCCTGAAAGCCTACCAGGCTGTGATTGACTTCTATAACAATGAAGTAGAGTTAAAACACAACGAACACCGACTGAAGATCAACGTGGGAAATGAACCAACAGAAATGGACTCCTTGTATACGAAATAAACAGAAAGTGAGTCACCAACATGGAAATTACAGGTAATAAACTAATACGGAAGAAGGCCATAACGATTAAATTGGCCATACGCGGAAATGGATAAATAGAAGAAGGATTGCTCAACAACTTCGACTTTCAGCCAGCCGAAGGTTACCTTGTAAAGCACTACTTAGCTATAAAAGCAGGACCCAAGGTAAGAAATTTGTCAATAGAGATGTCACTAGAAAACAGAAGCTATACGATCTAGAAATTATTCAAGGACACGACAATCGGATGGATATCCAGCGCAATCGGAGTTATCGACATGGATATATTACTATATTTAAACGAAGATAAGAGAGTAACCCTAGCAGATCACCGAGTTAACCCAGAAATCCCCGAGCACGGGAGAAAACAATTAACAGAACTATTGGATAAATATTCGGACGTATTTTGACTATATTTTCTTGATTTTACACAAATTGGTTTACAATTCCAGTCTAAATGTTCAAAAAGACAAACTTCCGGCACTAGGGCTACTGCTAAAGAAATAATACGCACAAAGGGACTATATCCTCCAAAGTACATTTCTATACTAAAATATCGCTTCAAAATATCATGGCCCAAAATTATGCTTGTACATAAATTTCTCAGAACTTTCTCTAGATTTTTATGAACATTTTCAAATATTTCTATATCTGCTATACAACATCCTTGAATGGGAGTGCTGTTTAGACTGTGGTTAGAGGCAGTTCGTTATTTCTTGAGCAGCTCAGCAAGTGTTTCTCAGGTGTGTACTAACATTTTCTTTTGTTTCCTCAGAAACCCTCTATTTTCCTATTCATTTAGTTATTAATATTTCACTTGGAAACTTAATTATTTCAATCTTAGTATAATTGTTCTAAAATATGTATGATCCGCCTGGGGGTAGTGCCAGAACACCCCTGCCACCCCCCAATACCAATAATAGAGCAGAAAAAACGGATTTTTATCCGTTTCACTTCACCAGAACAACAAACTTAAATGCAAATAATATAACAAATTTAGAAGACAGTTGTTCTAAATCATACCAGCCCAAAGCTGCCGAATACAATGAATTTACAACGTCAAAATTATATAAACAATTTCTAAGTCTACCCACTTCTGACAAACATAAATTTCGGGACATTATTAACACAGCAAGCCTTCTATCTTTGATAGAGGATGATGACCCCTCCAATTTTTAATTATATGAAACTTAAAATTCTACAGTGGAATTGTCGCAGCATTCTTGCTAATAGAACTAACCTTATACTTGCTAACTACCAGGTGATTATCGCAGATCGATTAGATGGATTTGAAGGTATTACGTTTCTGATTAAAAATGACTTCTTATGGAGTAAGATTGACATACGGCCCAATTTGGAAAACGGAATTTTCCGATGTTTAATTATTAAAATTGGAAATGTTAATGTATTGAATATGTACTCCCCTCCTCAGAATAGACTTGATCCGCATATTTTAGACTCTATTTTTTCATCTTTTACAGGTGACATAATTTTAATGAGTGACCTCAATGCGCGTCATAAAAGCTGGGGTTCGAAGAGTGTCAACCAGAATGGTTCAATTCTCAATGACATTATAAGCAAATTTAATTTAATATTCTTAAATGATGGCGCTCCTACTCGATTTTCAACACCATTTGTAAACTGCAGTGTGTTGGATTGACAGTGTGTTGGATTGATGACCATAGTTTCGGCTGCCTATGCGCCCTTTGTTCATTGGGAGGTTTTAGCTGATTGCGGATATAGTGATCATTTTCCAACTATGTGTTACTTTATAGTATATTACAACCGAGTTGGGAATGATATTCATTACAGCCGAGGGCTAATATCTGACCGAGAGGCGAAGCCTCGAGGTCAGATATAAGCGCGAGGCTGTAATGAAATTCCCACCGAGGTATGTATACTATTTTATTCACAATCGAACAATTTATTATCAAAAACATAATTTAAAAATGTATGAATAAAAACACATTTTCGATCGTGGTGGAAATGCACTTTTCGATCAGCAAATCTGGAGTGAAATTGCAGTTGTCAAAACTCCAGTTCAAAACAAAAACACAGTGTTGCGTGTTGTTTTTTACGATAGTTCATTAATTTGTTATGCTGTTGGACTAGATTAATCTTTAAATGTAATTAAAAGTGTGGAAATAGCGAAATACATTAAATACTTGTGTAAATTCTACTGTTGCAAGTGTCAAACAATCATATTTATTATTTGACAGTATTACGAACCTAGGTATGTAATGTTCAACTTCCCGACCTCTAAATCGTTGGTAATCACAACATTACAATAACGATTGTGAATAAAATCATTTATGGTAGATAATATACTGTTTAAATCAAAACGGTTGTTTGTAACGGTTGATTGGGATGCTTTTTATGACAAGCTTACGGTTGCTTTAAATGACGAAGATATGGATTATAACTCATTTAACACCTTAGTGGAAAACTGCCATTCTAAAACTTAAGCAAAGCCCTTGCCTGGATAATTATATTGAAGCAAGAAAGATGATCGCCACATCGCGAAAAATAATTCGAAACAGTATAAGAGCAAGCTTTCAAATTTTTTGCTCTAAAATTAATAGAAATTCGAGTGTAAAATGTATATGGAAAATGTCCCATACATTTTCCAATTAGCAAGTTTTCACTATGAATAACTTTCCTGATGCGACTTTATGCGCCGAAATTGCACAACATCTAGCAATCTGTAATATTAATCCAAATGTTTCCTTCAACACAATATCAATTTCTTCTTTACCATTTTCGATAGATAAACTTATGGCAGTGCTTGATACCAAAAAAAATTTGGCAGCAGGATTGAACGAATGGTCGTACTCTACGATCAAGAATCTTCCTTTAATTGGGCGTAAAATACTTGTAAATTTTTTTATCAAATGTTTGAACGACAACAAAATCCCGGCGCAATGGAAAGACCATTGATTTTGGCTTTCTTGAAGCCTTCGAAAAATCCGCAATTACCATCGAGCTACAGACCTATCTCTGTCTTCAACTATTCGGAAAATTTTGGAATGTATGATTAAAAGCAGGCTGGAATGGTGTTTTGAAAACAAGCAAATTGTTGACTCTTTAGAAACTGGTTTCAGGAAAGGAATGAGCACAATGGATAACATATGTTTCCTCACCTCGTATATACAACTAAGTTTTTTTCTAAACGAAGTTGTTTGCAAGTTTCTTGGACATTGAATCGGCTTATGAGAATATGGACATCCAAATCCTATATAAGGAGCTCGTGGAATTGAAAGTTCCTAATAATTTGACTAAATTGATTTTTCGGTTGTTTTTCTCGAGGCAAATTTACCTTAAAGACAAATTAAATACTAATCACGGACCATATAATGTTAATAATGGTCTAACACAAAGATCGCCGCTTACTATTAAAGTAAGCCCCCTACTATTAAATATTTATTTGCACTCTTTGTTTAAGGGGATTCCTGTTGATGTAAAATTTATGGCCTATGCAGACGATTTAGTGATTTTTACAAAGAGCACGTCTTTAGTTCGAATGGCGGATTGTTTAAATAAAGCTCTTGAAAACGTTGAAGATTGGCTGTCATCCCGCAATTTTTTTTTTTTTTTTTTTTTACGGGCCGAGCCCAATAGAAAATATATATACAATATACATACATAAAGTGAACATTACTAATATTAGAAACATAAATAAATAACATTTAATAGCTATTTATGCAACCAGTTAGGAAATGCATTTTTTTGTGTAACGAGCGGATTTCTGCGGGACGAGCGCAGCGAGTTCTGCAAAATAACGCGAGTTACACAAAATAGCATTTCCTAACATGTTGCATACAAGATTTTTTCTAATTTTTACAAGAACCTTCTCAAAAAAGAGTTTTTTAAACTTATGATATTAATAATTTAGTGAATTTTATCAAAACAAGTAGGCTTTATTCGGAACTTTTCATCACCAGTTGTGAAATATTTTTCATTACATCACCAGTTGCGTAAAATGTGCCGTTTGCCAACTACAATCGATTTTGAAAAGTCACATTTTACATGCCAAAATTAGAAATAGCTATTTATGCAACCAGTTAGGAAATGCATTTTTTTGTGTAACGAGCGGATTTCTGCGGGACGAGCGCAGCGAGTTCTGCAAAATAACGCGAGTTACACAAAATAGCATTTCCTAACATGTTGCATACAAGATTTTTTCTAATTTTTACAAGAACCTTCTCAAAAAAGAGTTTTTTAAACTTATGATATTAATAATTTAGTGAATTTTATCAAAACAAGTAGGCTTTATTCGGAACTTTTCATCACCAGTTGTGAAATATTTTTCATTACATCACCAGTTGCGTAAAATGTGCCGTTTGCCAACTACAATCGATTTTGAAAAGTCACATTTTACATGCCAAAATTAGAAAAAATAAATAAATCTACACTTGAAGTGTTGCCATTTTGCATAATTCTATTTAGGGCCGAAAAAGTGGCATAGTTTGACATATAAAAATTAGGTTTAAAAGTTTGATTATTTCTTAATAATCTGGACGGTACATTAAAATTTAATAGGGATAAAAGCTGAGAGCAAATAATTTTACCATTTAATACTTTAGAGTTTAATTGAACATCACATTTTGTTCTTCTATCACAGAGTTTTTCCAACTTTAGTACATCTAAAAGTTCATTATAATCTATGTTCTCCACAGGAATTCCTAACTTGAAAGCAGCGTATCTCAAAAATCTATTTTGTACTCGTTCAATGTTATTCGAATGTACTAAGTAATGTGAAGACCATAGACTACAACAAAACTCCAGATGCCGCCTAACTAAAGACAAATACAGATTGCGAATTGTATCAACATTCTTGAAGTCAGCCGTATGCCTTTTGACAAAGCGTAAAGTTTTTCTTGCTTTGTTACAAATTATGTTGATATGTTCATTAAATGAAAGATCCGATTTAAAAAGGATTCCGAAATCCCGAACACTTTGCACCGAAGGCAGGCATATATCATTTAAGCAGATATAATAAGATTTACTTAAATTAACTGTCATTTTGTTAACTGAGCACCATTTATAAAAACTATCTAAATCAGTCTGAAATTGATCTCTACTTGTGACTGCATAGACAGTCTGATAAATTGTAATATCATCTGCAAAGAAAAGTATTTTGCAATATTCAAAACAATGAACTACATCGTTAATAAACAAATTAAAAAGCAAAGGCCCTAGGTGTGATCCTTGGGAAACTCCAGATGTTACAGATATTTCTGTAAAATAGTACCATTTAACTCTAACTACCTGCTTGCGATTGTTCAGATATGACTCAATCCACGACAGCATAGTTCCAGATAGACCAATATTAGAAAGCTTTTCTATTAACAGGGAATGCTCAAACGCTTGTGCAAAATCTACATAAATAGCATCTACTAATTTATGAGCAGACAATGCATTCACAATGTGCGTTTCATAAACCAAAAGATTGCTTAAAACTGATCGGCCTTTCTGAAAACCGTGCTGTTCGTCTATGATTATGTTTTTACATAAATGAGAACAAATGCGGCGGTTTAAAGAAAAAGTTAACGGCATTTGAAGTCTATCTAAATTTACTTAGGGCTAAGTACGATGAATCGAACGCTTTAGCGCAATGATCCTACACAGGATGACGCGAACGCTGACTTCGAAAATAAATATTATGTTTTGATAGACGATGCCGAAGAATTGTTAGAACTTTCAAGGCCGCAAGACGACGATAATGAGTCGACACGTTCAGGGTCGGAATCTCAAACACAGTCACCGCCTCAATTGCACAATCAAAATATCATTAAATTGCCAACTTTTGCGGGAAAATACGAAGACTGGTTAAATTTTAAGGATCTATTCGTGAGCCTAATTGAAAATAACGCGCCACTAAGTCCAGTTCAGAAACTACATTACTTAAGAGTTTCACTCAGCGGAAAGGCAGCTGACATGATCAAAAATCTCAGTCTAGTAGCAGACAATTATGAGATGGCTTGGAAGTCTTTAGTAGAACGATACGACAACAATAAAATTATTATTCCTAGTCACTTAAAAACATTATTTAATATCGAACCGATTAATCGCGAATCGGCCCCCACATAATTGACACTGTTAAACGAGGCTGTGGTTCTTTGGATTCCCTGCTTAGCAAGGAACAACAACGTGATTCATTAATTTCGTACATCATACTGTCAAAAATTGATCATACGGCTCGCGATTTCGAAATTAAAAATTCTGATGCTGCTGGTGCCACACTTGATGACCTGGTAGGATTTCTGAAAGCAAGGCTTTCGTTACTGGCAACACTAGAGCATCGCAATCCTAAAGTAGTAAAAGAAAGTCGTTCTTTTCAAATCACTCAAATAGTATGTCCTCCCTGCAAAGAGGGTCACTCTCTAAATTCTTGCGCTAAATTCAAAGCAATTCCTATTGCTGATAGGTTTGAAAGGGTTAAGGCAATGAAACTGTGCTCCAACTGTTTTGGGCGGGGTCATTTTAGTAGGGATTGCAAATCCACATATACATGTAAATTCTGCCAGTCATGTCACCACACCCTACTCCATAAAGCTCCGAACCAAAGAAACGGCAGCGCTGTTGATAATCAAGACGATTCAACTGCCAGGCGATCTAGTCAGAACGGTAGACCATCAGAAAACCCGACACTATTTTCTGCTCACGGGAACGTCCTGCTATCAACTGCTCTTGTCCGTGCCTACGATTCAAAGGGCAACACTTACAACGCTCGCGCTCTATTAGATTCGGGAAGTATGTCCTCATTCATCACCACTGATCAGGTCAGTAAGCTAAATGTAGGATGCCAATCTGTTGACATTAAAATATCTAAAGTCACTAATCGCGTAACTACCATCCGCTCACGTTGCAATATCCAAATAGCTTCAAACGCTTCCAAATATGCCACCGATATTTCTTGCTTGGTAGTTCCAGTTATTACTAATCAAATACTACTATCTTATATCGATATATCTGATTGGCTCATTCCGAATGATATACAATTAGCGGATCCTTCCTTTAATGAGCCGGGAAACATTGACATTCTGTTTGGCTCTAGCTGCTTTTAGAACTTGATCATAGAAGGACAAGTTGCTCTGAATAAACAGTACCCCATACTCTAGAATACTCAACTAGGTTGGATTATCGCCGGACCTTTTACCGCCATTCCAACCAATAAAGTTAACTTAAGTTGTAATCATTCAACAGTAACTTCAAATGATAATTTTAGCTTATCCAAGTTTTGGCAGTTGGAGCAAGTCCCAACAAAGAGAGTGCTTACCAGCGAAGAGGCCAAGTGTGAAAGTCACTTTGTTAGAACTACCAAACGCGATGAGTCACGCCGATTCGTTGTCAGCATCCCCTTTCGTGAACCTAACGCTAAGCTTGGGTCTTCTATTGAAATGGCACAAAAATGTTTTTTGACATTGGAAAAGCGATTCAAGTCAAACCAACCATTGCAAACGCAATATGATTTTTTTTTGAAAGAGTATGAAGAGCTAGGGCACATGTCACCACTAGAGTCAACCTCAGCCAATCCTAACTATCTACTCCATCCCAGTGTATTTAAGGACACTAGTACCACCACCAAGCTTCGTGTTGTTTTCAATGGCTCTGCCTTGACATCTAATGGCCAATCTCTAAAGTCCATTCAAATGATAGGTCCTACTATACAACGAGACTTAGTTTTTTAATCAACTTCCGTCAATACGCGTATGCTATAAGCGCCGACATTGAGAAAATGTATCGACAAGTGCTAATAGAACCGTCGCAACGCGCATTGCAATGTATTTTGTGGAGGCGTGACGTATCGCAACCGCTCCAAACGTACTCGCTCAATACAATCACCTATGGACAGCTTCTGCTAGTTTTTTGGCGGTTAGGGCTTTGTGACAAGTTAGTGATGATTGTAAGGAGACTAATATTAAGGTGAGCCAAATAATTAAAAATAATTTCTACATGGACGATTTGTTGTGCGGTTATACTCTCGTTGAAGCGCATGAAGTGTGTAGGGATTTATTGCAAATTTTAGCTAATGGATGTTTCCCACTCAGAAAATGGACATCAAATGACGCAAACGTACTAATGCATATACCAGAATCAATCAGGAAACCTAGGCCTGTAGAATTTAGTGAAGGCGAGAAAATTGTTGGGCTTATTTGGCATCAGGATAGTGATTCGTTTCAGTTTAAAATCGCTGCATTTCAATCAAGCATTATCACTAAACGCGTAATATTGTCCAATTTATCCAAAGTATTTGACTTTTGGTCTGTTATCACCATGTATCATGTTAGCCAAAATTCTCTTGCAATCTCTGTGGCTTAAGCAATATTCTTGGGATGATGAATTAGACTCTGCTGACCAAACGCGGTGGTTAGATTTTAGAAAAGGCTTACCCAACAAGCAAGTATTCGAAAGAAGGGTCATTTGCGACAATCCTGTTAACATACAATTACATGCATTTTTCGATGCCTCTTCTACTGCGTATGGTGCCTGTATATACGTGCGCTCCATTGACATTAATGGCAACCTATTTTGTAAACTTTTGTGCTCCAAAACTAAAGTAGCACCACTTAAGGTTATAACTATTCCCAAGCTGGAGCTTTCTGGAGCCCTGTTGTTGTCCAGGTTATTGCGCGTTGTTATGGGATCATTTGACATACAGTTTCATAGCATTTTTTGTTGGTCAGAATCCTCAATAGTACTCGCTTGGTTAAAAATGCAGCCAAGAAATTTGAAAACTTCCAACCGAGTCAGCGAGATTTTGGAGCTGTCCGAGGGGTTTGCTTGAGGGCATGTTCCTGGATGCATTAATCCTGCTGACTTGTTGTCAAGGGGTGTGCTACCTGATGAGCTTTCCGGTAATGATCTTTGGTTTCGGGGTCCTGATTGGTTGAGTTTGCATGAGGAACATTGGCCACTAAATTGGCCACAAAAAAGCTTAAATTGACATACCGGAAATTAAGCCCGAAAAGGTACTTTCCTGTACGGCTGTGACCATTCCCTACTTTTGGTTTAATAAATACTCATCACTTAATAGACTGCAGCGTATCGTAGCTCTAGTGTTCCGGTTTGTAAACAATTGTTCAAAAAAATCTGACCATACTTATGGACCTTTAACAACGTCAGAACTTAATCATGCTGTTGTCAAGTTGGCACAGGTAGCGCAATCAGAGTACTTTCATGAAGAATTTAAAATTTTACACGCCAAAAGAAATCTAACCGCCGCGAATTTATCTAAGTTGAATTTATTTATAGATGACCACAATTTGATTAGACTAGGAGGTAGAATTAGTAACTCTGCATAGATTTTCTTCGCTCATCGCTCATCATGAACATATACGTCTTTTGCATTCTGGAATAAATTTGACAATGTCGTCTAGTATTGCTGATAAATATAGGATTACTTCCGCTCGCAAGGTAGTAAAAAAGGTAGTGCATAAATGTTTAAAATGTTATCGTTCCTCTCCAAGGACGATTAATCCTATTATGGGAAATTTGCCATCAGCACGGATTCAGGTGTCATTGCCGTTCACCTTTGTTGGCATGGACTATGCAGGTCCTTTTTATTTGAAAACTCGTGGCCGTGGTGGTGGGACATTCAAAGCTTACGTTTGCGTATTTGTTTGTTTTGCTACCAAGGCCTTGCATTTAGAGTTGGTAACTAACTTGACTTCTGAAGCGTTCGTTTTAACTCTTACGAGATTTGCAGCACCGAGGGGCTTACCGGCTCATTTATATTCCAATAACGGTACCAATTTCGTTGGTGCAAAATCACTTTTGATTGAACTAAGTCAATTTCTTGCTAACGAAAGTCCATCTCTTCAAGGATTGCTAGTAGTATAGGCTTTCAGATGCACTTCATTCCCGGGCATTCTCCTCATTTTGGAGGTTTATGGGAAGCGGGTGTGAAGTCGTTTAAAGGTCATCTCACGCGAGTATTAGGTGAATCAAAATTAACCTATGAAAAATTTTACACTACTTTGGTACAAATAGAATCAATCCTCAACTCCCGTCCTTTAACTCCAATGTCCAACGACCCCAATTATATGGAAGCCCTTACGCCAGAGCATTTTTTGGTTGGTAAACCTTTAATGATAGTTGTGAATCCCGATGTGACCCACATACCCATGCCTCGATTGTCTCAATATCAACATGTGCAACAGCTGACCCAGCATTTCTGGAAGCGTTGGAAGAATGAATATGTAAACAGCCTACAACAAAGGTCTAAATGGAAGTCCACCACTTCTCAACTCGGCCTGGACTCTTTGGTGTTGGTGAACGAGGGCAATACCCCTGTATTACAATGGAAATTGGGGCGAATTGTGCAAGTTTTTCCTGGTAGAGATGGTGTTTCGCGAGTGGCCGATATTAAAACTAAGAACGGACTTATAAGGCGCTCCTTTTCTAAGATCTGTCCATTGCCAGTCAATGAAGATTAACATTTTGCTCGGTACTAGTGTGTCGCTAAACTTTGTGTTTTGACTGTATCATCGTGATAATGTCTATCTTGCAATACTCTGTATCCGTTCGTTCCATTTTGATCTGCTTGATGATATGTTCTTAATTTGTATTATGCATGTTAGTATTAGTATAGGTATTAGTTATGTTCAATGTGTTGAATAGGTTTGATTCTGTTCGTTTAAACTATTATTTGAAAGGTGTCCCTTTCAAGGCCGGGGGTATGTTTGCGATTGTATTTTGGGTAGTATACGGTATCTTTTGTTTGTTTTGCATTTTTATGTGCCTCCCGTAGCCGCTTGTTTTTATAGCAATTGCGCGAATAAAACGTAAGCTCCGAGAGGGACTGCGCGCGCTACTCAGACATAGAAGCAATGAGAAGCAAGCAAGTCGAACGAGAAGCCAATTTTTAACTTAAATACTTCTTGTACAAATAGTTGTTGAAATAAAATTTATATAGTTTGATAGTGTTTTTGGAATTTGGAACCCACTTTACTATTAACTGCAAGGCAACCCAACAAACGCAAAAGCACATTTGTTTAAAATTAGAGCAGGAATTTGATCAGGTCCTGGACCTTTGCTAATATTTAAATTAGACACAGCCTCAAGAATGTCACTTATCTTAATTTCCATTACATGAAAATTAAGAACTCCAGCAGTACATACGTTTACAGCAATAACATTGTTACTAACAGCCACATGAGTCAAGGTTACTTTATTAGATAGGTTGCATCGTTATATGATCGGAAGTCTAGCCAATAAGCGTTTAGATGAATAAGCGCGCCAACTACGTCATGCAGATGGCAAATTCAAATTATTTGTAGTACTTACGGTCAATTGTATACATCTAAATTTATAGTTCTGGTAAAAAAGTATGAAATAAAAAACATGTTATATTTAAAATTTAATGTAACGAAATAAAATAAATCACATTAATTAATTATTTTTTTATTTTTTTTGACTCTTTGGATGCAGATGAAGATGACTGCTCTTGAAGAGGATAATTCTACGATTTACATAAAAATGATTGTTTTGTTTTAATTAAAAAATATGCCTTATTGGATACAAACAAATTGCTGGATTATGTTAAAATGTATGGTTAGAATCAACTTAAAATGTAGCTAAACAATTAAAATAGCATAACTTACCTTGAAAAATTATGCACAGAACACAAACAATCGTAGAAATTTAATATATTATTAATTAATTTACTTTAATGAAAATAGCACTCGAAAAGACAGAAGATGAATTGAATTTTGCTGCTCGACTAACACATTACCATCTCAGTGACGTCACAGAAATGGCGTCTCAAATTCGTTCAAAATCGTAAATGCTCGTTAGACAGTTTCGATGCAACCTATCTAATAAAGTAACCTTGCACATGAGTGTCATAAACTGAAGCAACAAAATCCGAAACTATAGTCTGGACGCTGAATATGTTCCGTTGCGTCATCAATAAAAGCGTCTGAATCAAACCGGTACTAAAACAGTTGCCATAGGCGTATATTTTTTAAAGGGTCTCACGTGTATTGTAAGTTGCCTAATTGTCAGGCGTCGATATATATTTTTATATTATGGCAAAAGTATTCTCACAAATGTCAAATCAAAAAAGAGAGTAACATTTAAACTATTTATTCTAATCATTATTACATTATTAATATATTTATTTAATACATTACTTATTTAATATATTTTTGAATGTAAAAACAATCAAGCTTAACATTTATTTGTGAGAATATTTTTGAGAATAGTCGACCACAGTAGACTGTTGTCGGCTAGTTTCATTTCATTCGTCTCATGCAAATAGACTGTCAGGTGTTGTATATGCAACCAGTAATTGTAATAGCATAACAACACACACGCAAGCGTGAGACCCAGTGGTCGAGGGGACATGGTCTTCCGCCAATGCCATGTAACCATGTAACTGTAAGACTCTTCAATAAATACTATTTAAACCATCTACTTAATTTATTAAATACAAACGTAACATAACATGGCGCAGCCGGTAGGATAAAAGAACCGAAACAGTGAATTAAATAGCGTGGTGATTAATTCGATATTGTTAAATTATGGGAGATCCACGTGGCATAACCTCATTGTCGATGGCTGGAAATGTAGCTGAAAATTGGAAGATATGGAGAGGAAGATTCGAAAATTACCTAAAAGCCACGGAATTAAATAGGAAAAGCGAAGAAACGCAATGTGCTCAACTCCTGCATTACATTGGAGAAGAAGGCTACCGAGTCTACACAACATTTGTGTTTGGAGATGGAGAAGTTAATAAATTGAGACCCCTGGTGGACAAATACAGAAAGTTTTTCACATACAGACAAAATGAAGGTCAGAGTTTTGAACAATTTATCACAGATCTTAAAAATCAAGCGTTAAAATGTAAATTTGGTCAGCTAGAAGATGTTCTAATCAAATGTATGATAATTTGTGGTATTCGAAACGGTGACGTTCGCGAGAGATTATTACAGGATGATGAGAAAAAATTGGCAGATGTAATTCAATTTTGTATAGTAATTGAAAAATCCCAAGCATGCAGCACGGCAATGAGTGGGGGACCCCCACTAGCAACCACTAGAGAGGTGGATGTACTAAGCCGCAACCCAAGAAGGCAGATGTTTGGTGCAAATAAAAGTAAACAATATCCATTCAATTCAAACGCTGGTCAATCAGGAATAATAAATACAAATAAATTTAAGAGGACAATTCACTCGTGCAGAATGTGCGGCAGATGAAATTAATAGATATCCGGCATACGGTAAAACATGTACGAATTGTAAGTTGAAAAATCATTTTGCTATTGTATGTATAAAAAAGCCGGATAAACATAACAATGTAAATTTAGTAGAAAATGATGCAAGTCTGTTTGTAGGCTGCATAGATAATGAAATGAATACGTCGTGGCATACTGAAATAAAAATAAATAATGTTGAATTGAAATTAAAATTGTATACAGGTGCAAATTGTAACGTCTTACCTGTAGAAATGTATACTAATACCGGGCTGTCAAATAAATTAATTAGAAAAACAAACACGAAGTTAAGATCTTACACGGGAAATCAGTTAAATGTTGTAGGTGTAGTGAATGTTAAATGTATAAGTAAAAATACAAATTATGAATTAGAATTTTATGTAGTCAAATTTGTGAATAAGGCTATTCTGGGATTAGAGGCGGGTCACAAAATTAATTAAAATTAATAAACAGGGTAAATTCCGTTCAGAGTACGGAGTATGAACAATTAATTAACAGAAATATAGATGTTTTTCAAAGAATAGAGTGTATAAATAAACCATATCACATAGAGTTCCTAGAACATGCCAAACCAATAATCAGTCCCACTAGGCGGGTGCCAATACCAATACTGCCACAATTAAAAAGTAGTCTGAAAAAACTTTTAGATCAAGGAATTATTAAAACTGTAAAAGGCCCAGCGGAGTGGGTCAATCCGTTAGTGTTAATCAGAAAACCGGACGAAAGTATAAGAATATGTTTAGACCCAAACAATCTTAATTTAGTAATTAAACGTGAGCATACACACATTCCAACGCTGGAAGAAATTACATCAGATCTGGCGGGCGCGAGAATATTTAGCACTTTAGATGCAACAAGCGGGTTTTATCAAATTCAGTTAGATGAGGAAAGTTCAAAGTTATGTACGTTTGGAACTCCGTATGTGTTAATGTTACTCGCGGTGGTGACTGAGCGGGGTTCCAGAACAGTCTCGCGACAACGATCAGTGCACGATCAGATATGACGAATGTAATCTGATCGGTCCGACCTGAGCTTTAATTGAAAATGCAAATATGAGACTTGCAATTGTTAGTTGTATTTAAACTCGATGCCGATGATTTCACACAACTTACCTAACTAGCTAACTGCCTAGTAACAGGAGTAGACTCGTTGACGGATAGGTATGATCACTAGTTAACATTTAAACAACTTTATTACAACGATTCACCTTTTATTGACTACTAGCGAACAACAGAACATTCAAGAGATTTCAAACGAGGAACTGGTCGGGATCTATAAATGTACAAATTTATATTCGAATTACAGGGCAGTAGAAAGGGAGTATTTTCCCATTTGAAGGATCGGTACTAGGAAAAAACCTAAAATTATAAAACATCTGACAATATTTGGGGGATTGGAAATTTAGAGCCATAACCTCAAGATGTCCATGGCACTGGGCTAGGCGGAATTCGCTGGACCCAGCTGTACATAATTGCATACAATAAACCTTAAACATAAAATTTGAGAGATACCAATGACCATGTCATAAAACTAAATCAATTCTATACAAGTTCGGAAATTCCAAAGACCTTATCATACAACTATTTGAATTACAACTAATTTGGAAATACTGATCACTTATAATAAAAGTGCGTTAACATGCCGGCCGCTTTGAAAACGCTGATGACCAAGGTCTTAGTCTTTTAAGTTTCACTGTCACAATTCTATCGGCAGAACACAAAGTTTAGTGGCGGGTCTCTTAAGTTGATGTTTGGGCGACAACCAAACTGTCGCTGCGCGGGTTACTCCGTCCGTACCAGGATGGAGTTGTATCACCCGACCTACTTTCCACAGGCTGTATGGCATGTTGTCTTCCTTGATTAAAACTAGCTGACCAACAGCTAATGAAATCACTCCGGAACTTCTCCATTTATACCTTTGTTGCGTGGCCGTCAAATATTCAATTCTTCCTTTTGGCAGCTCTGCCAGATTAGGTTCAGGAAGTGCGCTTAAGACATCGCAAATTAGAAAATGACCTGGAGTTAAGACACTCAGATCATTGGGATCACTGGATAGAACTGAGACTGGCCGTGAATTTAACATAGCCTCTATCTGAAACAATAGGGTTTGCAATTCTTCCAGCATAAGATTGGCGCCAGAAGCAACGCGACGCTAATGTGTTTTCATGGATTTTACGGCTGCTTTCCAAAGTCCTCCAAAGTGAGGTGCTCTCGGTGGAATGAAATGTCAACGTACGCGGTGGGTAGCCAGGTACCTCTGTAGTTGAACGGAAGTCTTCTTATTCGCTAGAACCTCATGCAGTTGCTGTAGTTCTTTATTTGCTCCAACAAAATTTGTTCCGTTGTCCGAGTACAAGTCCGCTATCCAACCACGACGAGAAATAAATCTTTGTAGTGCTGCTATGAAAGCTTCGGTTGTGAGATCAGTAACCACTTCCAAACGAATGGCCTTAGTGGATAAACAAACAAACACCGCAAATTAGACCTTTCGTATTTTTTTGCTTCTTCTTGACCCATCTTTGATGAGAAACGGCCTACAATAATCAACTCCTGCCTTGATAAATGGACGCAACACCGGGGATGTTCGGCTTGCAGGTAGATCGTCCATTGGTGGTTGAAGTGATTTCGGACGGGCTTTAAAACAATTAACGCACTTTCGGATAATTTTGCGAATGGCAGTTCTACCTTTGATCATCCAAAACGTATTTCTCACCGTGGCCAAAGTTACTTTAATTCCTCCATGTAGACAGTCGATGTGGGCGTGGGTGATGATCATCTCAGAAAGTGGATGATTGCCAGGCAGCACCAGCGGAAACTTTATAGAATATTGTAGTGACGAATGCCTTAATCTGCCTCCAACGCGGATCAAACCATTATTGTCGAGAAAAGGGCTTAGGCAATACAGTCGACTAGTTTTGTTCACCATTTTATTGTGGCCTAATGCGTCAATTTCGAGAGAAAACGTGGATCGTTTAGCCATTCCAACAATCCTTCTCTCTGCTTCTTTGATCTGGCCTGCTTCTAACAGCTCACTTTGCTTTCTAACATGGCGCAGGTTGTGAGCGAATCTTAAACATAGTGCAATAATTCTATATAATTTCGTAAGACTTGAATATTTAGTAAATATCTCGGGCCAATCTATAAAGCAGGCATTACACGAAGCAAATATTTGCTTAAAATCAAAGCAAATATTTGATTCTTCGTGTAATAATAAAATATTTGCTTTGATTATTTCTTGAAAAATATTTGCTTCGTGTTTGCCAAACAAAAAAAGAAGCAAATATTTGTTTCGTGTAATGTACTTTTTTGTTAGTGGCTCCGCCACTGAGCAAATATTTGCTCCGATATTTTCTTTGCTCATACCGAAATTCGGTATGAGCAAATAGTAGCAAATAATCATAATTTGAAATGTCATTTTTGTTGTGACATTCACCGGCAAACAACGTGATTCCTTTTTCAGTGCAGTTTTTCATCATATTTGTGGTAAAAAAAATTGTATTTTTAGTAATACCTGCAAAATTACAATTAATATTGAACACTATTTTTATAATCAAATAAACTTTATTTGATTATAGCCGCTTTCCTTTTACCCAATTATCTGAGATTTTTGGCTCACTTCGCATACTGAAAGCGAATGAAATTGACCTAATTCAAAATGCGCGAATCCGATTGGCTGTCGTAAACCTCAGGTATTATGGTCGATATAGTTGTTTGCGGAATTCGAAAAAGGTATTGTAGAGACATAAATCTGTCACCTGTAGCGAGAAAACGTAATGTGAGAGCAAGACGTTAACCCGGTGAAATAGCTTCCCGCATGTTTGTGTTCTCTTTTTTAATCAACGGAGACACAATTTCCAAAAGATTATTGAAGTCAGCAATGTTCATGTGAATAAAGTTTTTGTATAGTTGTGGCACCTCATTCTCTAGCTTTCGAAGAAGTTGACTATAGCAACCGAGTTCATTGCGACGTCTCACCCCATCGCGCACCCACATACTACGCGTTCGGCGACGTGTTCGACGACGACAACGATTCTCATCATTTTGTTGATTCTCGATGACAAATTGAGCAGCATGGCCAAAAATACAAACCAACAATACATCTTCTTCTTCGTAATCAGTCATTTTCACTATAAATTATTTTTTTCACGGTTTTTATTTCCACAGAACACAGAGCACTTGTGTTTATGAACAAAAACGAAGAAAAAATGATTTCCGAGTGTGACAGACACAGACAAGCAAATAAAATATTTATTTGCTACGCAGTTTATGTGCTGAAAATTAATTGCTTCGTGTAATGGCATAGCAAATATATTTTCTAAAAAATGAGCAAAGAGACTTTGCTTCCCATTTAGCAAACAGACTTTGAGAAAATATTTGCTATCGTATAATGACATAGCAAATATATTTGCTCGATACAAAAATTCGCGCAAATGAATTGCATAGCAAATGTAGCAAATAATTGCTTCGTGTAATGCCTCCTTAACAGCTATGTTAATTAGCGTGGCAGGAGCTTTGATCTCCAGTGTTGTTGTAGTACTTATGTACTGAGGAGGTTCCTTGGCCAAGTACAGCCATTCGGGACCATTCCACCATAAACGATTAGTGGCAAGAGAATGTGAATCCTCCCCTCTTAAAATAATGTCGGCAGGATTTTGCTTTCCAGGTACATGGTGCCACATCTCAACAGTTGTTACATCTTGAATTTCACTTACTCGGTTTGCCACAAAAGTTTTCCAATGATTAGATGGAGAACGAATCCAAGCCAGCACGATTGTGGAGTCAGTGTACAAATAAATTTTGTCAAAGGAGGTATCCATTGTCTCGCGAATTTTGTCGACCAATTGTGCTAATAGTACTGCAGCACATAATTCCAGTCTTGGTAATGAAGTTTTCTTCAAAGGAGCCACTCTAGACTTGGCGCACAATAACGAAACTACCACTCTTTTATTTGACTGGGTGGTTTTCACGTACAAACATACGCTCCGTACGCGACTTCGCTTGCATCACTAAACCCATGCAACTCGATTTGTTCTGGAGCGTCGGCTATAGTTCGTCTGGAAATGTGAATGTCTAAACGGCTTAGATTGCGGACGTACCGCGTCCAGGCATTGTGAATTGTCATCGGCATGGCCTCGTCCCAGCTTAGCTTCAGTATCCATAGGTGCTGCATTAGAATTTTAGCAACCACTATGATAGGGCCCAACAGCCCCAATGGGTCAAAAATCTTTGCTAGGTATGATAAGATGACCCGTTTTGTGACCCTTAATGGAGCTGCACCGGGTATTACGCAATATTCAAATTCGTCAGTATTGGGATTCCATTGTATCCCGATTGTTTTGACCGCATCTGTTCTGTCCCATTGAAGCACCATCAAATCGTCGGATAAAGAATTTTGATGGCGTTGACAATTTCCTGACTATTACTCGACCATTTCCGCAATTCGAATCCGCCCGTCTTCAAAACATCAACTATCTGTTCTTGTAACAGCAAAGCCTCTTCCTTGGAATCCGTGCCAGTTAATAAATCATCAACATAGAAGTCGTTCAATATGATTTTTGCTGCCTTAGGAAACACGCTGATTCCGCGATGAGCAGCTTCTTGCAAACTCCCAATCGCCAAGTATGATGCTGGCGCGGTTCCATAGGTCACTGTAGCCAATTCGAACGTTTGTATGGGTTCACTGGGGTCGCTACGCCACAAAATTTTAATACTTAGTGTCGTCTGGATTCATTAAGACCTGACGGTACATCTTGCTGATGTCGGCCGTTAACACGTATTTGTGTTTTCGGAATCGGATTAAAATAGACAATAAATCTTCTTGAAGTACGGGCCCGACCAACAGCAAATCATTCAATGATTTACCCGATGCGCTCTTGGCCGAGGCGTCAAACACCACCCGCAATTTGGTGGTCAAACTGGCTTCTTTGATAATCGCATGATTTAGAATGAAGTATCCATCTTTCCCATTTGGTATTGGACTAGCTTTCATTTGACGTAGACTGATATATTCGTCCATAAACTCAGTATACTGTTGCTTCAAATTGGCATTAGTCTGAAACTTGCGCTCTAGAGCTAGAAATCGCTTTAACGCTTGATCGTGCGATTCACCCAACTGTTGTGAATCACTCTTCCAGGGTAAACTAACAATGAATCGTCCATCTGGTGTCGTTTTGTGATGTTGCATGTAATGCTGCTCCCACATCCTTTCTTCTAATGATTTTACCTTAAGGCGAGTGCTGTTGTGCGAGTAATGTGGTTGCAGCATTTTGCCAGAGATGATTCATCCAAATACTGTTTTCTGGAAATGAATGCTGCCGTGCTGAAATTGACCTGCACAGAGAAGACTGTAGAACAATTCGGCACCAATGAGAATGTCAATTGGTTTAGGTGTGCCAAAATTTGGATCCGCAAGCACAATATTACGTGGCACTTAAAAGTTTCTGATTGGAGACAGCAGTATTGCACCGGTTATGGAAGGTAACAGGTAGAAATTGGTTTCTACTTCAAAATTGTTTACCTTAGATGCATGCTTTGTCGAAATACGGGACGTGATTTCGGATGCACATCCGTTAATGCCGGAAAGTGGCATGTAAGTGGATTGTCGTTGCACCTTTAGTTTCTTTGCAAATGCCTCGGTGATTAGGTTGACTTGGGAGCCAGAGTCTAGTAGAGCCCGGGCAACTTGCATGCTACCTCTAGCATCCATTACCATTGCTTTGCAGGTCGACAGCAATATCTGCGCAGCCTGCGTTTCATTGTGCATTACAAGTCTTGTGCTGGGATCATTTACATTTTGAAGGGATAATGATGGAGCCGCAGATATTGTTGCACTTTGTTCAAAATGTAAAAGAGTGTTATGCCGTTTACTGCACTTAAAACATGATCGAGATGGCACTTTCTGACCGGGTGGCCAAGTGCCAAACAATTGATACACAGCCGGAATTTTTGAACTTGAGCGTACCTTTCTTGTGGAGAAAGATTCAAAAATGTGTTGCACCGTCCCACCAAATGGTCTTCTTTGCACGTTGGACATCGGAGAGCGGGAGTTGCTGCTAAGGCGACGTTACGTAGCGGGCGCGGTGCCAGATTGCGTTCTTGGACTTTATGAGAGTTGGATGCATTCTCCATTTCCAGAATGTTGCATTTTAACGTCAAAAATTTGACAAATTCTTCATAGGTGGGAAATGTACTTTCTTTAATGGTAGCTTCCCATTCCCGGCGTGTTTTGTTGTCGAGCTTTGCCGTTATTTGATAAACAACTAAATCTTTATACCTTAATTCGTCCGGCCTATTTACAGCGTCTAAACATTGAATATGCTGCTAAGCCCCATGGATAATGAGGCGAAGTGACAAAAATGATTCCTTGTTCATAGTAGCAAGACTCACCAGTTCCTTAAAGTGACCATGCATAATTAATCGCTTGTTTTCATAGCGTTTTTTCAATAGCGACCAGGCCATTGTGTAGTTATCAGCTGACATTTCTAAATATTTGATTATTTGAGCGGAACCTCCAACTACAAGCTGATTCAGGTAGTGGAATTTCCGGATATCCGAAATATGATCATTGTTGTGTATCAATGAATTGAACGTGTCATGAAATGACGACCATTCTTCGTACTTGCCATTAAAACTGGGTAAGACAATAAGAGGTAACTTAACTCGTGGTGATTGTTGATCCGAGCTAACTACTGAGACGGCTGGAGTCGCGGCCCGGGTGGCGGCGACCATCAACGCGTGGGCTTCAGCCATAATAGCATCATATGACTCACTTAGGGCGCTGTTATCTTCAGACTCTTCAACGTCGAGTTTGATCAGCTGATCAATAATCGCTTCAAATTCTTTAAATGTCGATTGAGTTCTTTCCATAAAGCACGGGCTAAACTGTTGGTTAGTCGCATTTAACAAAGGCTCAATCATTCAGTATGTACACACTGGCGACAACCACATACCTCACCATGCAAAATCACAACGACTACATCTGATTATAAAGAAAACATGATTTATAGAAAATTATAAAATAGTAATTAAATTTAAAGAAATATACCAGGTCAAATTAACAAGATATACAAATCGACTTAACTTTGTGTAAAATGTGGTTCGAACTAGGGTTTAATTGCACTAACCGTAACAATGGATGGTCCAAGATAAAAAATACACAACACTACGAATGATGAAAGAGACGAGTTATTCACTAGCTTTGTTTTTTTCAACCAGACCAGTAGAGTTTTAAGATTGCCCAGTACTGGATGCGCAATAGAACTAAATTTGAGACTATTCTAGAACCGTACCGCTTTATGTAAATAGAAAACGCTCAGACATGAGTTTACATGAATTTACGTAGGCTGTGGGAGGTCGTTGCAAAAGATCTATCAAATAAGTTCAAGATCACTATAAGTGCAACGAAATGCGAAAATAAGTTCAAAGTTTTGGAACGGAATTATAAAAAAACCATAGATAATAATAACAAAACAGGTAGAGGAAGAAAATGAATTTGATGAGATTTTCGAGAAAAAAGTCAATATACATCCCAAAATTTTACTTACAAGCGATTCAATTATAACTCCAGCTGCAAAACGGATTAAGTTCAATAAGGAAAATGTTGGCTGTTTGACTGAAGATTTACCATCCACAAGTGCAGAAGAGACTATCAAAAGTTTACCGATAGATATAGACGAGGATTTAGATGATCCACCAGATACAATCGTGTTACATATTCCTGAACGCAAAGAAAATATTCAGAATCAACCTCGCAAAAAAGTCACTCCACAGCCACAAAGACAAAATAGATACACCAAACGAAACAATGTTTTGCAACAAATGCAAATTGACTTTAAAAATTATTCTGAGAAAAAATTGTTACTCGAGGAGCAAAAAATTGCACTGAAAAAAGAAAAATTAGAAAAACACAACGAGAGAACGGAAGTGTTAAAAAATTATGTAGTTGAATTACAAAAGTTCAATGATAATCACAGTGAAAAATCGGGAACCTCAAAAACAAATTCTTTTATATAAGCATTTTTTTATGTTTTTCAAAAATTTTATATTTTTTATATTATGGATACAAGCGAGCAAAAAAAATGTAAAAAAATTAAATATCATAGATTAATTTCTTTTAATTATTTAATTAAGTCAGTTGAAAACTGAAATAATTAAAATTAATCTAGAACAAGCGGTTTTTTTCGAAAGCTTTTCCTTATTAATTTTTATTGCTCACTCCGTATGCGACTGTTACTTAACTTGTAGGTAGGTATCTAACCTACAAAGATTATTTTTAGTTGATATTTTGACTGATTATCTATAGTTGTTACTTCTACTCTTAAATTATTTTTTGTTTTATTTTGTTTTTGTTTTTTGAGTTTATAAGAGTTTAAGTTTGTAGTATTTAATTTACTCAAACAACTTGTTTAAATAAATTTTTGTAAATCTATTTAAAATAAATTTTTATACTACATCAATAAATGTCATATTTTTATTTTATTGACATTTAATCGAGCATTCAATAATTATTTGTGTTGTCAAAGCATTCAAGTTGAATTTCTTATCACGAATGTGAATTATTTGTCGAGACAATAGCCGGAGGCAAATAATGAAGTAAAATTAAAACTATTATAATATTTATTAAAACTATTTATATAATGATTTACCGATTATACAATATAGCTGCAACATAATTTCTATAGTGAAGTCCTGCAGGATTTTCGTTTAAATCTGGGCCACGAATGTTTTCAGTTACGTCGTTTCCTAAATTATCTTCATTATTCGAAACATCAAACTCTACGTGTAAAGTATCATTTAACGCGATATTGTGTAGTACACAGCAAGCCCTTATAAAGTGGCAAATTAGTGTCATACTTTTTAATTTCAAATGATATAATTGCCGAAATTTTTGTTTCAGAATTCCAAATGTGTGTTCAATTATTTTGTTATAATTTCGCTCCATTGCATTTAAATTTCCATTATCTTTGAAAGGTGTTAAGATATTTCTAAAGCAAGGGTAAGCACTATCTGCAAGAATGACATTTTCACCACACTTTTGTCTTAAAGTTGAAAACAATGTTGAATTTCGAAAAACGCGGCTATCATGCACAGACCCAGGATATCCAATAAATACATCAATAATTCGTCTTTTATTGTCGCAAACGGCCTGAAACTAAAATCTGCGTCAATGTTAAAAAAATTACATTTTATGTTTAGAATTTTACCTGAACCGAATGAAATTTTTTTCTATTATAGTAGGAATCAGGATCTTCATTTGGAGTATCTACGCGAACATGACTGCCATCCAGACACCCGATTACATTAGGGAATCCCATTTGTCTAAAATCTTCTTCTATTATGAGTTGTTCTTCCTGAGTTGGCCAAGTTATAACACTATTTGAAAGACTAGACAAGAAAAAGCTAACGATCGATCTGCAACATCGCGATATGATGCAGCTTTATGCCCCGCAAACCATAAAAAAATGCATATGCATTTTTGAGAAGGAATTCTTGTTCGACCTGTCGCAAATTTCGAGTAATGTTCCGAATTCTCAAATTTTGTTGCTAAATTTTCACATAAGTGTTTGGATATTCTGAAAATAATAATTTAACATAAAATAATCGTATTAAATATAAAATCGAATAGTAATTTAAATTAATTATGGTAATACGTACCTAAAGTGATCTATAAATTCGTCATCTGTAAGTTGTGGCACTATTATTTCATAATACTCCTCATTTTTCTTCTTGTTTTGGAGAACTTTCGATATAGTTAAAGGTAATATATTTTCTTCGCTCGAACAACTTGAACTTGAAGAAGATTCGGATTCAAAAAAAAGCATTTTGAAAATAATTATTGTAGATTACAAAATAAAAACACAACGTAAACAAGATAACCTAACTTTACGGATAAAAATACAATTGTCAATATCAATGTTTAACCTGTTAATAAACTACTGAGCAATGATTTGCGCATGCGTCACAAAACAGTTCTAAATGCGTACCAAGTCAAGAGTCGGTACAAGTCTGATGGTTCTAATACAGTTTCGAAACTGTGCCAGTGAAACCAAAACACAAGATTAACAGTCCGCGAACAGATCGAACGGAAAACAAAACAGTCTTCATCAACTGCGCATGTCTCTGATACTTCTAAAATAGTAATTTGAATGAAAAAAACAAAGCTACTATTTGGGTAGTACTTTCTCTTTTTGTTAATTCTGATTCTCGAGCACGTGTGTCTTCACTTTTTCACGACATCGTCATTGTTCTTCTTCCTCCTTCTTCCCTTCCTTTTTCGACACGTCTGCGCACTTTTTATCCAACACTTTCGCTTCTAGGGCACAGCTGGCGACGCATTGGTTTCTATTTTATTTACCGCGAAGCACGTTTAAACACCAATGGACACATCAATGGACAATTTCGAAAATATTGAGTCCCAATTAATATTTAAAAGGGCAAAGGTTAAACTAGCAAAATCACATTTCAGACTTAGATAAGTAAAAACCGCTTACTACAAATGGCACATTAAAAATTAGAGCTGGATGATGAACATCACAAGTTAACAAACAATCTGACTCTGACTCATACCGAACATTAATATCGACAAACGTTGAAAACACTAGGTCAAGTAAAACATGATTCACATTATAGATGCTGTTGTGTTGATAGATTCAGGAAAGCAAAAGTATGTAGAATATCTTCAGCAGTTTCAGAATAATTTGTAGGAATAATCCCTATATCATCTTGTAGCCATCGTATTCCTGATAGATTAAAATCACCTACAATGATCAACTCGCTATTGGAAAAATGTGCTGGCATGTTTTCTACTTTTTTGGAAAACTCCGAATACAACTTAGTTGAAGAACCTGGCGGTATGTAGATTGCTCCAACAATAATAGATTTTTCCTGCAATATTAGTTCAATCCAAACATCTTCCGTATATAAGGTAGAATTCCGTGTGTTAATAGAAACACAAGAATAACGCTTATTGATAGCAATAAGTACGCCACCTCCTCTGGTCTTCCCAATTTTGAATTATCTATCAGAAAGTGTGAGGTAATATGTTTCAGAAAAGGGGTGTCGAAATTTGATCCTCAGCCAATCAAAATGAATAATGAGGTTCTAAAATATAAAAAATCCATTAACTACTTAGGTATTATATTCGATCAGCACCTGAAGTGGAAGGAACATATAGAATATATCAGTAGAAAAATGATGAAAGGCATTAATGTTATGATAGCTTTCAGTAGGGTTTGGTGGGGAGCAGATCCTGTTACTCTCCATATGGCATATTGTGGCTTAGTTAGATCTCATCTAGACTACGGTGCCATTGTATTCAAACCCTGTGCAAAGAAGTACCAGGCAAAACTAGATAGAATTCAATACCTAGCACTGCGTACAATTACCGGTTGCATGAACTCAACCCCAACTAATACGATAGATGCTGAATGTGCGGAACCTTCAATTAATGCCAGAATTAAATGGTTAGCTACCAAATTTGTATTAAAGATTATCAGAATTTCCAATCATCCTCTATTATCGATTCTTGAATTATTGAAAATCCATTGTAATCGCGGAACAGGATTCTGGATAACTTTCTAAAGTATTTCCCTTCATAATTTGAATCTAGCGCAATATTTTTAGATTATAATGTAACATAGTAACCCTAGGCACATCCATATCATGGTTAGAAAGCGCTCTAATGATCTTCGTTGGAAGCACCCCCTTCTAGTTTAGGAATAAAAAGCGCGGCAGAAATTGACGCTCGCCGTAAACTCTTGGGTATAGCTCTTAGGAGGGGATATAATTTTTGTATAAATAGATGTGCAGCAGCTATTAAAATCAGCTGCAAAAAATTCTTCAAGGATTCAGCAAAACACAAATATCGGGTATAAGTTTAAATTAATCCACTATCCACTTCCCAGGTATATCGAGCAATCGAGAGGCCACTACCCACTTCCTAGGTATCTCGAACCATCGAGAGGCCACCATCCTGTCCCCAGGTATCTCGAGTCATCAAGAGGCCAGTATCCACTTCCCGGGAATCTCGAGTCATCGAGAGCCATTACTCACCTCCTAAGTAAATCGATCCATCGAGAGGCCATTATCCATACCCAGATGTTTTTCTACTTACATACTGTCCAGAATAGTTTAAGCTGTGTTTTTAATCTTACTCTATTTTTTTAAAGCCACTATGAGTACTGAAGAAAACCCTCCGCCCGACGATTTCACAGTTTTACTTTCCGATAATATTATTTATATTTATGTTTTTTCTTTGCTTTGTAATATAATTTTTTATATTACAATATTAATATTCTTTTTAATATATTCTTTTTCTATAATTTGTAATAATGATGAAATAGAAATCGGATATAGCTTTGATTTTGAAGCGCCGTCTTGGCACAATTATATGACTTTCATTACCTTGTGTCAAGTGATATTGACAAATATCCGATCTAATTTTGTTTTAATTATGTTTGTTTACTTTTCAGGTCTATTGGTCTAAATAAATGTATTATAGTTTTATACGTGTTTGTTTTTATTATTTCACACAGAACTTTGTATCCAAAGAATCGGATTCACTAAAACACAACGTTGTGCCATATTTAACTATTAAAGAAGGAACAGTCGTTGTCCCTATCAATATTATTGTAAAAATAGACTAGACCGGGGTATGACATAATACACTTCTTGCTGCGGATGGACATGTAAGACCCATATGTATTGCAAATATTCTTATTAATCCAAAATTAAAAACTATTATTGCCATAAGTAAGTTTTTTGAATACAATAAGATTTTTTTGTAACTTGTCTCTTTTTGCTCTAATTTAAGAACTGATTTAAAGATATGATATTTGAATTTGTGATAAATTATCTTCTATTCTTGGTGTTGGTTCCTTAATTCCGAAAAACTTGCTGAAAATATAGGTAACTCAAACTCCAAATGTTAAAAAACCCTACGGATTGTCTATGGACGAACAAAATAAAACACTTCATGAAATTTACGAAACAATAAACAATATGATGTGGGTACTAATCATGTTCATCATTAAAAATATAAGAACTATTGCGTAGAGTTGTGGTGCCAACAGTCACCTTTGATAAGCAGCTTTATTGCGCAGTGGGCCAACAGTCCCAAGTATACAACAATACATATTATTTATTGTATCTCTATAGGCAGACCAGTAAAGGGGAGCACTATAGAGCCGACAGTCTCACGTATACATATAGTGTAAAAAAAGGAAAGAAGTGGATTAAAGGAATCGTATTATTTGTTTCACAACTGTATTCAATGTTATGTACACCATGCCTGTTGTTAATGTGAAGTTCAATCGGTTTCGCACCAAATTAAAATAAGCAAATGGCAGAAAACGGCGAATAGCGAAAATGCACTTACCTTTGGCTCGGTGGCTGTTGTCGGTGGACTCGATGGTGATCCTCGTCCTGGAGGTGCGATAAACGAAAAGCGAGGCTAGGATACGAAAGCGAAGCGAAAAAGGAAGGTAAAAGCAAAAAAGGAAAATTTGTAATAAAGATTAATGTAAGGAAATTTCGAGAGGAGAGAGGTAGCCTCGAGGTGAAATGCAGCGAATTGCATAAAAGCAAAAAAGTACCTAAAATACGGCGCGCAAACGAGATAGCAAAAGCGAACTGCGGAACGTTGACGGTCAAAGCGGGAGAGCGGCTCCGCTGGCCACGATCGTGAACGCTCGAACGCCAAAAACAGTGCAAAAACACAAAATTCGCCGCTTCTCGAAACTAGGAATGTTAAGCAAAAAATCTATCTCTCTCTGTCGCTTTATACAATAAAACAATTAAAACGAAACGAAAACGAACGTACAGAACATACCGCCCACCTAAAACGGGGAACGGTTTTAAACAATCGAAGGATTAGGCAGTTGACCACTGCACAACTTGACCACTGGGCGCTTCAATTCGCCATTAGCGGTTTTTACCGTTACAACCCGAACAATCATCCATCTGGACCCGGATGAGTTGCGACAACACGAGCCAGATTCCAATCCCTCGGTGGAACTAAATTGTTCTTGACCAACGCTAACGTGCCAGGTTCAATCGGAGTCGAAGGGATCGTCCATTTGCTCCGTTGTTGGAGCGTATGCAGGTACTCTAAATGCCAACGCGACCAAAAATCTTGGTGGAGACGCTGAAGCAACTGCCACCGACTTAAGCGATTTAGAGCAAGGTGCCTAACATCTGAATCCGGCACGGCAGAAATTGGCTCAAGTGACAAGAAGTGACCGGGAGTCAAAACCGAACGATCGTTCGGATCATTACTCAACGGACAAAGAGGTGTCGAATTGAATAGGGATTCGATCTGGACAAGTACCGTAGACAGTTCTTCAAATGTTAAAACTTGGTCGCCGACAACGCGATACAAATGGGTCTTGACCGATTTAATTCCGGCTTCCCACAAGCCTCCGAAATGAGGAGCAGACGGAGGATTAAAATGCCATTCGAAACCTTCCTTGACAACAGCATCCTGAATAAATTGCACAATCAACTTATTGGCTCCAACAAAGTTTGTGCCGCAATCAGAAAAAACATACGAACAACGGCCACGGCGCGCAACAAAACGACGAAAAGCGGCTAGAAAGCAATCCGACGACAAATCTGACGGGAGTTCAATATGCAAGGCCTTAGTTGCGAAACAAACGAATAAGCAGATATAAGCCTTTGTACTCTTTATCTTTCTACTCTTTCCAAGGGTAACGTTGAATGGACCGCCATAGTCAACACCGACGCACGAAAACGGTTTTAGTTGGGATAAGCGTAGAGTCGGCAAGTCGCCCATCGGGGGTTGGACTACGGAAGGATTCTGACGCCAGCAACGAATGCATTTAGAGACGATACGAGAGATAACGCGCTTAGCAGACAAAATCCAGAATTGTTGTCGTAAAAGACAGTGAAGCGTCTGGGAACCGGGATGCAAGTAACAAAGATGGAAATGCTCAATCACCATCTCAGTCAAACGATGAGAAGCAGGAAGTAGCATCGGATGTTTAGCGTCAAAAGACAGCGAAAAGTTGCGAATCCGTCCGCCCACCCTGAGAACATCGGCTGCGTCCAAGAACGCAGATAATTTCCGGAACGGATTATTACGAGGACCAACATGTAACGAAGCGATCTGATCACAAAAGACGTCTTGTTGTACGTGCCTTACGAGGATTCTGAGGGAATGGTCGAGTTCTTGGTCTGACAGCGGAGCGGAATTACGAATCTTTGATTTGCAGTTTGTTATGAACCGACGGCAATAGGCAACGATACCCTGAATCTTTCGCAACGAAGAAAAACGACTCAATAAGTCGTCCCACGGAATCGACTCATGTTTCGCGACTGCGACTGTCAACATCGTCGTTTTCTTCTCCTCGAGAGAATTCTCAGGCAAGACTTCTTGTTTGTGTGAAGCGACTAGTTCGGAATCGAGACTCTGCAGAAATTTGGGCCCCGCCCACCAAAGCTAAAACACAACTAACTCGGAAGGCGATAAACCGCGAGATGCACAATCTGCAGGATTGTGTTCCGAACGAACATGGAGCCAAATAACCGAAGGTGCGATTTGTTGGATCTGCGTGACGCGGTTTGCCGCAAAAGTTTTCCAACGATGAGGAGAAAAGTTGATCCAAGCGAGCGCTACTGTCGAGTCCGACCAACCAAAGCAATGCTCAAAGGTGATCAAATTTTCGTAAGGGTCTATCATTCGATGGTCCGCAACCAACATTGCATCAAATTTGTAATAATTTGCTTCAATTTTAAACTATCACAACTTTTATATCAATAATATTGACGTAGAAGTTTATGCATTTTCTTAAAGTAATAGTATATTATTCAACGAGTTAGTAATGATAGTCATTATTCTTGAGAAGAAGTTTACGACCCGAGCGATAGCGAGGGGAGTAAATCATTCGAGAGAATAATGGCTCATTACTAACGAGTAGAGTACTATACTTTATCTACTCTTAACAATAAAGCTTTTAAGTGTAGAAAAAAAGTGGAAAATTAATAGATATCAAAAAACGCTATAAGCTCAATTTTATTCATTTGCGAGTATATTAACATTATTATTTTATCTACTCTTAACAATAAAGTTTGAAAGTGTTGAAAAAAGTAGAAAATGAATAGATATCAAAAAACAATTTAGCTCAATTTTATTCATTTAAATTAACATTATTATTTATGTAGAAAAATAATATTTATAATCAATGTCTATTAATCAAAAATATATTGATAATTGGCAATGTAAGTATTGTTGATTACAAGCATTTACAATTTCAACAGCACAAGGGTGAAATCAAAATCAATATGACATTTCCGATTAGTAATGATGACGTTTTTGATTGGTAATGATTACCGCATAGGTGACGTAATGTATAATGTTATGTACTAGAAAACGAATGCGTAAAATGTATATTATGTGTGAAGAGTAGATAAAGTTATTTACAATTGTAAAATGATATTATGTACCCCCATAATTAATTTGATTGTCTTGAATTTAATTTAATTGTGGAGACTCATTAATTTTAAATTTTTACGTATTTCATTGTTATTTGTACACGTATTTTAAAGTTTTATATCTTAAAATGTTCAGAATTAGATTTCCAAAACGAACATTATTGAATATATATATAAAAAAAATTGTACTATAAATTACATTAATTAGAATTTTTGAATGACAATTTTACATAATATTAAAAAAAAAATTGAAATTTTTCAATAATACTTATGAAGAGGATGTATTTGCGCATCCGTTGACATTTTAGTTATCAAAATCGGTTTAATATTTAATCATTAATAGGGGTTTAAAGAAAGTATTGTTTTTAGTTACACACATTTCGACCCAGGTGTCGCGTCGATTTATAAGAAAATGCGCCGTCCTATTTGGGCGGAGTCAAATTCAAATTCAAAAAATCAGATATTTGTGAAATCGAAGCTTCATGCGGTCTCTGTCATCTCTCTCTTACATATTTCGGCCCATGAATTAAAAAGAGCTAAACGACTGTTTATGTATTTGAACTCTTTTACACAATTTTTTTGGATGTATATAGATGTTTTGCGTTTGGCATTATTTGACTTGTGTCTAAGATACTTTTTACATATTGTGTATTTTATTGTTTCGGTCGGTTTTCTTAATCGGTTAATTCTTTAATCAAATATACAATGGGTAGACTTAGTAAAACGAAGTTAACTATGGCAAAAGCTCGTGGTATGAGAAGGTAAGTTTCATCAATATGATAATATTATAGATAAATTATTTTAGCAAGTGGTTCAATTACCGATTATTTATTTACAGCGGCAGATTTGCAAAATCCGAGTTGCGGCCGCAACATATTGTGGAAATATCGGCCTTTAATGAAGATTTGCCAAGCACGTCAGGCATTAGGTAAATAATTAATCAATTGTAGGGACTAGTACACTTAACCACCCCCACCATTTTTCAACATTTTTTTTGTTATATTACGTAATTTGGGTTATTCTAAACCCATCGGTACAAATCTTAGGTTAAGAAATTTCGAAATTTTTTCAAAAATCGGTTTTTAAAATTGTATTAAATAAGGTCTAATTCATAAGCGAGAATTTATCGGTGATAATTTAGAACGGCTATGTGGGTGCACGCAGTAGTAGCGTTGACTTCCATGCATTGGTCTTGAGTTCGAATTAGCTCACACCGAAATTACATAATATAACAAAAAAATTTGAAAAATATTGGGGGTGGTGTTTAAATTGAATGATTTAAAATTATTCGTATAGATCTATGGAAACGGAAACATCTGTGGAAGATTTCCCTGAGTTGGAAATTGAATACGTCACCGAGTCAGCGTCCAGGTAATTTTGCCTTGTATTTTCAATTAAATTAGTTAACTGTTGGATTCATGTAAATTCATTATTTCAATAATCTAACAAAAACACATAAATTGAATACTTATTTTGTATCGGATGGCCTATATATTATTTAGTGACCTATATATTATGGCCTATATATTATGGCCTATATATTATTTTGTATCGGATGGCCTATATATTATTTAGTGATCTAACTAAATTGATATTTTCATAGTGTTCAATCGAATTGCATTACGGGACGTCGTCTCGTGGATATCGCATTCTGGTTTGAACAACTAAAGCTGCTTGACGATCACCATCCTTTTGATTGTGGCGTAAAAGAAATGGAGTGCATTGCGGAGCAACGAATTGGGTTGGCAAGTGTGTTCACTTTTGAATGCAAAATGTGCAGAACAAAAAAAACTATGACAACGGATCCAGATCCAGAAGCCTTGGATGATTGCGCAACATTAGGGTGCATTTCTACCGGTTTTGGCTGCTCGCAAATGCAACAGCAGCACTCTATTTTAAATATGCCAAGTTTATCCTGGCCAAGATATGATCAGGCCCATACAAGAATTGGCAAAGAATTGCAAAGCACTGCATGGACATCAATGAAGGAGGCTGCCGAGGAGGAAGCTTGTTTAGCCCGGGAAATCGGTGACGTCAATTCTTTGGGACAGCCGCTTATTACAGTAATTGCAGATAATTGGGACAGCCGCTTATTACAGTAATTGCAGATAATTGCAGATTATTACAGTAATTGCAGATTTCCGCTGGCTAGAAAGAGACGATTTGGTGTTACTAAATACTGGATCACCTACAAGCTTTAACACTATTTCAAATAATTTCTCTGCGATAGACCTGTCGCTTGCCTCGAGCTGCTTGGCTGTAGAACTAACCTGGGCTACGGCAGACAACCTCTATAACAGTGATCATTTTCCCATTATAATACAAACTGACATACCAATGCCTATCCGATCAGTTGCAAAAAGATACAACACGGCTAGAGCAGATTGGACCTGCTTCATGAAAAATTTGCATTTTCCTGAAAACATGGTGCAAACGTTCAAATAAATCGCGATACAATGCCAGTTCAGGTGTTGCCTGCATTATTGGTCAACGTACTCAGAAGTTGTTGTTTTTAGGAGTGCGCAACAAATATTGTACGGTTTGTGCAAGAGCGGAATCATTGAAAATTGAGCCGGTGCAACACATCTGTTTTAAAAATTGGAACGGTACTTAAACTTCGATGGAAACTGACATTATTGTGGAAGGTTTTCAGCAATCTTTGGCTACTCATGGGATAATCTTCAGTAGACTAGTTGGTGATGGCGATAGTAGCGTGATGAATAGGTTGAGACAAGTCAAGCCTTATGGGGTTAGATTGGTTCGAAAGATGGAATGTCGCAACCATTTATTACGGAATTACTGTACCAAACTTCGGGATTTGGTTTCCAAAAAAATTAGTTCTAGTGGTCGTAATGTTCCCATGAAGCTAAGACGTTTGCTAGAAAGCGTTATAATGAGGCTTCGCACTGCCGTTACTCGTGCTGTCAAGTTCCGAATCCAAGAAGGTGTTTCCATTGAAGATCAGATGCAAAAATTAAAAGATGATCTTTTCAATAGCCCTAGTCATGTGTTTGGCGAACATGAAAAATGCTTGGAACGTGGGTACTTTTGCGAAAAAAATCGTGTTATTGTTAATGATTTTGAAGAGATGAAATCATGTGGTTTGCACTCCGATATTATGTCATGCCTAAATCGTTTGGCCCAAAACGCATACAGTTTGCTTCTAAATATGGACAATAACGCGGCTGAGTGTTATAATTCCATTGTTTGCAAATTTGTTGGAGGAAAACGGATTAATTTTTCTCAAAAGGGGGCATACCTTACTCGCTGTTTTGCCGCTGCTGTTTCGTATAATGCGAAAGGACAGTACTTAGAGCAGGTTTTGAAATCTTCGCATCGTTTTGGATTTTACACACAAAAGTACATGCAGATGTTGGTGAAACGGCGAAATAAACTTAAAATTGCCCCTTCCAAGAAAACATCCGCAAAACGACTTGCTACGGTTGGACCTGATAAGGACTATGGAGCGGTAGAAAATCCTGATCCTGATATGAGTAGCGAACAACTTCAGGAAAATACCCAGAAATTCTTAGAAAAGCTGAATATGACCGATGAAATGCTTCATCAGTTGGAAAGGCGGACGGTAGGCCAAACATCAAACCCAACTTGGAGTGATGAACGTCAGCACAAACTTACTGCATCAATTTTTGGAAGAGTGTGCAAACTCCAAAATAAAACAAATTGTTCTGGAATTATTAAGTCAATGTTATTCCAAAAGTTTCGGGGAAATGACGATACCAGGTGGGGAAATGATCATGAGCCTATTGCTAGAGCACAATTTGAACAAATTACTGGTTTAAATGTTATGGACTGCGGTTTGTTTCTTCACAAAAAACATCAATTTCTTGGTGCTAGCCCAGACGGACTAATCAGTGATAATTCTGTTTTAGAGATTAAATGCCCTAGTAAGGCTAAGAAAATGACTATTGAAGAGGCAATTTCTTCTAAAAGCATAAAATTTGCTCAATGGGTAAATGGCAAAATGGTTTTGAAGCCTAACGATGTGTATATGCATCAGATTCAAGGACAAATGCAAATAACAGATCGTCAATTCTGCTATTTTGTGGTATGCACCGAAGTTGATATCCGTATCCAAAAAATTGATCGAGATGATGCTTTTTGGAAAAGAATGGAGCCAAAGCTTGTAGAATTTTATTTAAAATGTCTATTGCCAGAAATTTTAAACTCACGTTATCTTCGACGAATGGATATTCGAGATCCAAAGCGATCATGGTGATTGTCTGTTTTTGTTTCGTTTTGAGTGAAACTACAACCTTCTTAAGTCTATTGACCCTTTAATTTTTGCAATTTATTTTTGGCATTTTTTTCTAGCAGTTCCTACGTGATAAAAATAACTCGAATTTCGTATTGATCGATGCAGCAGTTTTAGAGAGCAGTTTAGGTAAGTGGTAATGTTTGATTATATAATAATTATATGATATAATATAGCTATTTATATAGCATTATTATAAAATTAAAATTTATTTACAACCACTTTACAAATAGCTGAACGAATAGCTTAAATAAAAAGCTGAACAAAAAGCTAAAATAAATAGCTGAACGAAAAGCTGAATGAAATAGCTGAACGAATAGCTGAATAAAAAGCTGAACGAATAGCTAAATTAAAAAGCTGAATGAATAACTAAATTAAATAGCTGAACGAATAGCTAATATAAAGAGCTGAACGAATAGCTGAATGAAACAGCTGAACGAATAGCTGAAATAAAAAGCTGAACGAATAGCTAAATTAAAAAGCTGAATGAATAGCTAAATTAAATAGCTGAACGAATAGCTAATATAAGGAGCTGAACGAATAGCTGAATGAAATAGCTGAACGAATAGCTAAAATAAATAGTTGAAGAAATATCTACCTTGGAAAGGTATTATAATATACTAGAATATAAATGGTAAGACAATATTTAGATGAGTGGATAGGGGTGGCTATAAGGGGAGGTGGAGGCCACACTCTTATTTCTAATTTCTAATTATTTTTTTAAGGATTGTTTTATTTATATTATTTAGGTTGCAATAAAAATAAAACCAAATATCAATATTGCATTTTAATTTTTTATTTTAACATTGGTAAAACTTATTTATAATAAAACTTGTTCCCGCTTTTTCTCTCGCTCCCCTTACAAATCTTCCTCCTCCCACTCCCCTTCCCCTTCTATTTCCATTATTTCCTCTGCCTCTTCCCCTTCTACATTATCAAGGTGCTGTTCCGCACGCCAATCTCTTCTTTCGCGGATTTCTTCCCTTTCATTTCTTCCTCTTCCTGGTCCCGTTCCTCTACCTTCCCGCATTCCTCTTCCTCTTCGCATTCCTCTTCCACCTCGCATACTTCTCCAACCTCTCCATTCTCTTCCATTGTCCCTCCATCTTCTCCTTCCCCGTACTTCCATACCTGTTTCCTGCTGTTCCTCTGCTACATTTTCGTACCCTCGTCTTTCTCCATGACGTTCCATCCATTCTCTTTCCTCCCTCTCTCTCACGCTTTTTCCCGCCCGGCTAAATTAATATGATTACTGATTAGTTAAAAAAATATCATTATCGTAAATTATAACTTATACTTATTTCTACGATGCGGAGGCGGACGTTGGCGGTCTGCATTTTCCGCTTCATCGGAATCAACAATTTCGCCTTCTTCTAACATCTAAAAAAAAATTATTATATTAATTACAAAAAAATTAACTCGGAAATTAATGACTTACGTTTTTTATGAACTATGAACCACAATATTATGTAACCACAGAGAAACACTTTTGGTTATAGACTGAAGACCTATAGCGACCGTGCAAATGTAATAAAAACTAGTCTAAAGTAACAGACGGCGTAAAAAAACTTCGAGAAAAATTGAGAGAACGCGACCCGTATTATGGAGAGGCTACCGTTTTGCGTCTCTATGGATAATTTTTTTTTAATTTATTTTCGATTATTGTAAATGTTTTTTTTTTTTTATTTCAATGCATTTTTAATTTAATTCAAAAATTAAATTAAATATAAACGTATTTATTTTTTTAAAATTATATATATTGTAATGATTTAAAGTATGTCAAGTTGGTTGCCTACCGTTAACTGACAATCCTTGCCTCGGTCGGCGGAACGAGAAAGGAGGGAGGATGAGGAAGGGGATTGCGAGACAAGCGGTCGAGCAGAGAGGTTGTTTCTTTGAGTGAGAGAAAACTTTGTAAAAGATAGCACTTTGTTGATAATAATTGTTTGAATTAATAAAAGTGTTCCGAACAACAAATTCCGTTCCGTTATTATTTTAAAAATAAGGAGCCTATTGTTGAATTTATTAACTATAAATCTATTTTTTATAATGTAAAATTATGTTGGCGACATCTATGTTTCATATATGTAACTGGCAATGACAAGGCTGTAGTGGTGGTAACAGAAACCGATGTCAGCGCTCTCTTGCGTTTAACACTTGTTCGTTGCCAGACGTGTTTTCGATCGTTCTTTGTTTTGTAGCAATTTTTATCTGTTTATATTAATAAACTAACAGTTATTAATACTCTGTTTGGTGTCATTTTGGCCTTCTAATTTAACAGGTTATGGGCCCAGGTAAAAAAGCGCGAGGATTAAATAGATAAAGGCAGATCTAAAAGGACAAAGTGCGAAAATCACGTGGTTAATTAAAACAAGTAATATCGCGAAAAGCAACCTAAAAACCCTAAAACAATGTCGAATCTCGTGTCGAGTGACGAATTAAATCAAGTGATCAAGCTAAAGGACCATGAAACGTTCAAATTGTGGAAATTTCAGGTAGACATAATTCTGAAAGCATCAGGACTGTTTGAAATAGTGTCCGGGGCAAATATACTAAGTGAAACGGACAACGATACAGTGCGGGCGGAATGGAGAAGAAAAGACGCGAAAATTCAACGAATAATTACGACAACAATTTCGAAAACATGCCTCACATACATCCTAAATTGCACCACGAGCAAGGACATGTATGAAAAGTTGACAGAAATATACCAAGGCGAGTTGAATCAGCAGAAATGTAAACTGATGCAAGAATTCTTTAATCATTCGTACAAAAAGGGGGCAAAAATGGCAACGTTCATAACCGAACTGGAAAATATCGCATTCAAGTTGAAAAGTCTCAACTGCGAAATAAGCGATGAAATGGTAATTTCTAAAATTCTCTCGACACTTCCCGCAAACTACAAACACTTCGCCAGTGCGTGGGACTCGACTGCACCAGATCATCAAAAGCTAGTGAACCTAACCTCAAGGTTATTAGCAGAAGAAGCCAGGTCCAACGAAAACCCAAGATTAGAAGAAGCCGTAGCATTTAATACAACCGAAGCGCGTAAATGTTTTAAGTGCAAAAGGAAAGGACATTTAGCGAAAGACTGTAGAAGTGCAATTCAAACGACAAAGTGCAACATATGCAAGAAGACAAATCATCTGGAAAAGGACTGCTACTTCAAGAAGAAAACAGAAAAATCTGAAAACAAAAATCATGTGTCGTTCCTGACAGCAGAAGCGGGGACAACCGAGTGGGTTATAGACTCCGGGTCGACTGCACACATGACAAACAACAGAAGCTGGCTAGTGGAGAGTGAACCGTACCGATCAAAAATAAATGTGGCCAAGAAGAACAACACCATGGAAGCAGAAGCCATTGGACGGGTAAATACACAAAAATGCAGTTTAAGTAACGTTTTATACATTCCAGAACTGAGCAAAAATCTACTTTCGGTTCACGCAATTACTGAAAATGGCGGTGAAATGAAATTTGACAGAAATTCAGTGCAAGTATTCAAAAACAGTGAGCTAATTTTCGAAGGAAAGAAACAAAACGGTCTCTACCACGTTCAACTGCATGAGGAAGAAAAGGATGCCCTACTACTGACCGAAGAAAAAGTGACGAATCTCTGGCATAGACGATTGGGACACCTTGGCAAAGATAACCTAAGAAAACTGCAACAACTATCGATCGGAATGATGCTAACTGAAGAGGAAGAGAAAAATCTAGAAGAAGTTTGTGAAACTTGCTTGTACTCGAAACAAATACGCCATCCATTTAAAACAGAACGTTCAAGAGCAACCAGGCCATTGGAGCTGGTGCACACAGATGTGTGTGGACCGATAAATCCAGTTACTTGGAACGGTAAGAAATATTTTATTACATTCTTAGATGACTACACACATTTTTGCATGATATTTCTGATTGAAAACCGTCATGAGGTTGGTGACGTAATGAAAGACTATGTGAATCTAGTCGAAGCCAAGTGGAATTTGAAAATCCATAAAATTCGATGTGATAACGGCGGAGAGTACACAAGCAAGGAAATTCAAAACTGGTGTAGGAAAAGAGGAATTGTATTAGACTATACAATAGCTCACACACCACAATTAAATGGAAAATCTGAACGATTAAATCGAACAATAATGGAAAAGTCAAGAGCATTGTTATTCGACAGCGGGATGGACAAGGAAATGTGGGGAGAAGCGGTAAGAGTGGCGGCCTACTTAACTAATAGAAGTCCATCATCAACCGTGGACACTACGCCATATGAAAAATGGACAAATAAGATACCCGATTTATCTAAAATCAAAATTTTCGGATGCGATGCGTACTCAAAAATCTTAGGAACACTAAAGAAGTTGGATTATCGCAGTAAGAAGATGAAATTAGTTGGATACTGTGAAAATGGGTATCGTCTGTGGGACGAGACTGAAAGAAAGATAATCACAAACCGAGACGTGCAGTTTAATGAACATGTTTGTGGAATAAAATTTCTAGAAGATGCGGATTCGGAAAACGAAGATAGCAAATCCGAAGAAGAAGACGCTATACCAATCGAAAACAACAATGACAGCCCTGACCAAAATCAGCCAATTGAAGAAACTGAAGCAACACAAGAAATACTTCATCGGCCAAGGCGACAAAAGGTGCTGCCAAAGAGGTTGCAAGATTATTCGCTTCTAACTTACGAACAAGCGATAAACAGCGACAACAAACAAAAGTGGATTCAAGCAATTGAGGAAGAAAAGAATTCGCTATTCGAGAATAATGTTTGGGATGTTGTTGAAAAAGCCGATTCAAAGGAGAAAAAGATTCTGAGTAACAAATGGGTGTTTAAGGAAAAGAGTGATGGTCGATTCAAAGCAAGATTAGTCGTAAGAAGATGCGAGCAAGAAGATTCTATCGATTACAGCGAAATATTTAGCCCGGTGGTAAACAGCAGCTCACTGAGAGTGATATTTGCAATAGCCGCGGCGAAAAATTACTTCATTAAAGGATTTGATATCAAGACAGCATTCCTATACGGAAATCTGAATGAGGAAATCTTCATGAAAATGCCTAAAGGATTTGATAACCAGGACAAAGCCTGCAAGCTAAGGAAGTCTCTATATGGCTTAAAACAAGCACCAATGCTATGGAACAGAACTTTTACTGACTCGCTAAAAAGTTTTGGTCTCGAACAATCGATGTGCGAACAATGCATATTCAAAACCAAAAATGGAGAACTTATTCTAGCCATATATGTTGATGACGGAATAATAATAGGCAAAAATGAAAACGATATTTTTGATCTACTCTCAAAACTTACAGCTGAGTTTGAAGCTAAAGTGTATGATGAAATCACAAATTTCCTTGGGATAGAAATCAAGAAAAATGGATCAGAAATCGAAATGAAACAAGAAGAATACTCGAACAAATTAATTGAAAAATTTGGAATGTCCGACGCCAAAACAATGAAGACACCAATTGAAAAAATCAACTGTGAAGAGATTGATGAAATTAAAGACCAAGATTTTCCTTACAGAGAAGCGATAGGAAGCCTACTGTATCTGTCGAATAAAACAAGGCCCGACATATCGTTTGCAGTAAACCATAGTAGCCGTTTTATTCAAAGCCCGTCTGCAACCAATGTGTCAAATGTCAAAAGAATTATGCGATACATAAAAGGAACAATAAAAGATGGGCTGAAGTTTAACTTGGGCGCAAAAATCGAAAATCTAGAAGCCTTCTGTGACTCTGACTTTGCGGGCGACGTGAGTTCAAGAAAAAGTACAACAGGATATGTGATCTATTTTGGAGGCGCTCCAATTAGTTGGTGTTCGCGACGGCAACCCATCGTAGCGTTGTCAAGTACGGAAGCTGAATTCATTGCTGCAGCTGAGTGCACCAAAGAATTGATATTCTTAAAACAGCTGATCGAGGAACTGCTAGTGAAAAGTGTTAAAATCAACCTAAACGTGGACAATCAAAGTGCGATCTGTCTAATTAAAACCGGTGTGCTAAATCGACGAAGCAAGCATATTGACGTGAGATACAAATTTATCAGTGAAAAAGTGAAAGAAGGGACTATTAACGTTGAATACTGTCCTACTGAAAATCAAACAGCTGATATTTTTACAAAGCCCTTAGGGCGAATCAAATTTGAACAATTCAAAAATCAGCTTGTTGTTTAGAACATGAAATGAAACATGAAAATACATGAAAATGAAAATACATGAAAAATTTCATGTATTTTCATGTTTAGAACATGAAAATACATGAAAATTGTAATGTTTCTTTTTTCTTTTTGCAATGCTAATGTGTTAAAAAATGTTAGTGTTTAATCGATGTTTAATAATGTTTTTTGGAAATGTTAGTATTTAGTATAGTTTAATTGCTTGTAAAATTTACTTTTGATTTTTATTTAAATGTTCAAAATAATTTAACATTAAGGGAAAGTGTTGAATTTATTAACTATAAATCTATTTTTTATAATGTAAAATTATGTTGGCGACATCTATGTTTCATATATGTAACTGGCAATGACAAGGCTGTAGTGGTGGTAACAGAAACCGATGTCAGCGCTCTCTTGCGTTTAACACTTGTTCGTTGCCAGACGTGTTTTCGATCGTTCTTTGTTTTGTAGCAATTTTTATCTGTTTATATTAATAAACTAACAGTTATTAATACTCTGTTTGGTGTCATTTTGGCCTTCTAATTTAACACCTATTACATCTCAGAAGAGGGATCGATTAAACTTCCACGTGACGGCGCCATCACTCTTGAAATTGTGGTTAGTATATTTAATCTGAAAAATCCTTCGCCATCTGTTAACTTTCCGGGTTAATACGTTGACTTTAAACATTCTGAGTGATTTTTTTGTTAATCGTGAGCAATATTTTGCGAATTCCGAACTTTTCCGTGATCGTGTCCATAAACGCATTCAAAAAAAAAATGCCGAATAAATATCGTCGTGCTGATTTAGTCAACTGGCTCATTAATCAGGATATCGAATTTCCGGCTTCAGCAACAATTCCACAATTGAAGCTATTAATGGGAGAGGAGCGATTGAAACAATTTGAGGATTCCGTCACGACAGAAGAAGATGATAACATTAAAGACGAAAATCTTGACCAGACAATACAAAACCTTCAGAAACGCGTTGAGATTGCTGAGTTAAAGAAACGACTAGCTGAAATGGAAGTAAGTGAAAATTCAAGCAGTGGCAATAGACTCCGCCGTAGAGCCGATTTCAGTGATGTTGAACATGCAATAGCTGCATTTAGTGGTGATGACGTTTATGATGCGCGAAAGTGGATTAATGACTTTGAACGTGTATGCGATCCGTTAGATGTTGATGATATGTTTCGATTGAAGTGCGTACGACGTTTGATAAAGAAAGACACACCGGCCGAATTGTTTTTACGTGTTGATCAGTCAGTGACCTATTTGCAATTTAAGGACAATTTTCTCCGGAATTTCGGCCACGTATTTTCCATCTACGAGGTCATGGAAACGCTCAAACGTACTAAGTTCAATCCGTCTAAGACAACAGTGATTGGTTACATCTTGCAAATGCAAGAGATCGCGCTGCGTGTCGAACTCGATGAGACGCAGGTAATCCAATTTATACTATCGAACAACTAAAGATGTTAGCCCACCGATACACTCAATTACGATCAGCCCAAAGTTCCGTTCCTGTTCAAAGTTTCACACCAAATCATAATAAGACTAGTTTTGGTAACAGACGCCCTGAATCAGCGGGCACTCCGAATCCCGTACAATGCTTCAATTGTTCTGGATTCGGCCACATGTCATCGGCCTGCACGAAGCCTCGCAGAGCGAGAGGATCGTATTTTCGCTGCGGCTCTACAGAACACATCCTGAAGGACTGCACGAAGACAGCCCCAATAGAAAATATCAAACGTGTTGCACTAGTGGACGATAGCAACAATTTGGATCAGCAGCAAAACTACTTATCGCACAATCCGGAGCCTGTCTCCGAATTAAACCGAGTAAGTGTTGCTTTTTTAGCCCATTCCGTCGAGCACAGTTTGTTTCATGAATTTTGTTCTTTATTTGATACCGGCAGTCCAGTCAGCTTCATGCAGCGTTCAATTATTCCGAGCCATCTGATCAGCAACAAGACCACCCCCACAGGGTATAAAGGTATTGGTGATGTCAAATTAAACTCGTACGGGCGCATTTTCGTTACTATTAAATTTTTCGAGAAAACACACGCTCTTCCTATTTTTATTGTTTCAGATGAGCTCCTTCCGTTCCCATTATTATTGGGTCGCGACTTTTTAAGTATTTTTAATATTTCTCTTTCTTTTACTTCTGCTTTCAAAAATAATGTTAAACACAACTGTGTGAAAGACTCCAGTGACATTCGATTAAGCGAAAAATTGTTACATAGTGTGTTCGATGGTGTCGGCTGTCAATGCAAGATTCCGCGCCCTCTGCCGCCAATCTTAATCAGCCGGAACAAATAATGATTTCTGATAAATTAAATGCAAATAACGTTGCACGATCAAATGACAATTTCGATGTTTCTGATCATGCGCAAATACATTCTGTACCCGATATTTTTGATATAGAACTATACTCTGAACGTAATGAGATTGAAATCGATATTTCTGACCAATTAAGCAAAATTCAGTCGGATGAAATTCAAAAATTAATACATGAAAATTATATTAAATCTAATAATATTCCGGCAATCGAACATGATTATGAAATGAAAATTCGGTTAACTTCAGATATTCCTATAACTTCTGGTCCGCGGCGCTTATCTTATAGCGATAAACAAGAAGTTAATGAAATAATTCAAAAATTACTCCGTGAAAATAAAATCCGTCCTAGTGACTCCCCTTATGCATCGCCGATTGTTTTAGTAAAAGGACGAGGGAAAATACGCAAATGCGTAGATTACAGAGCGCTCAATAAAATTACCCAGCGGGATAACTATCCGCTACCGCTTATTGAAGATTGTTTAGAGCGAATGCAGGGCAAGAAATATTTTAGTACTCTTGATTTGAAAAGCGGTTTCCATCAGATTCGCGTTTCCGAAAGCTCCGTTAAGTTTACTGCTTTTGTAACACCTATGGGACAGTATGAATATACTCGTATGCCTTTTGGCTTGAAGAATGCCCCTGCGGTATTCCAGCGATTTATAAATTACATTCTGCGACCGTTTTTAGACGAAGGTGTTATTGTAGTTTACATGGATGACGTAATGATAATGACGGCCACCCTTGAACATCATTATAATGTATTGCGACGCCTCCTTCGGCGCTTAACTGAATATCGGTTGGAACTAAATTTTCGGAAATGTAAATTCTGTTACTCTGAGATAGAATTTTTGGGGTATTCTATCAACGAGAATGGAATTAGGCCAAATAATAGACACCTTGAGGCAGTGAAGAGATATAAAACCCCTACTAATTCACATGAAGTCCAGAAATGCCTAGGACTACTCTCATATTTTCGTCGTTTTATTCCTTCTTTTTCTCGAATTGCTAAGCCATTATTAGATCTTACAAAAAAGCACTCTGTTTTTAATTTTGATTCAGCATGCGAAGACGCTTTTCACAATTTAAAAACTAAATTACTAGAATCACCTGTATTAGCTATATATCATCCAGATCGTGAAACAGAATTACATTGCGACGCAAGTTCAATCGGATTTGGTAGCGTATTATTACAGAAACAGGAGGATAATAAGTTTCACCCTATTGCGTATTTTTCAAAACGAGCTACAGAAGCTGAGGCGAGGTATCATAGTTTTAAGCTAGAGACATTAGCTATAATTTATTCTTTGCGGCGTTTCCGTGTCTATTTAGAAGGTATTCCTTTTCGCATAATAACAGATTGCAATTCGCTAACTCTCACCCTAAACAAAAAGAGTATTAACGCCCGCATAGCTCGATGGGCTTTAGAGTTAGAAAACTATAATTATAAAATAGAACACCGAAGCGGATCAGCAATGGGTCATGCTGATGCTCTCAGTCGGAGCCCTATTGTTTCAGTCATATACCCGGAGGATATTGATACTCAGATAAATTACAAATTACTCAAAACCGCGATGACGATATAGTTCGATTGAAAGAGAAACTAGAGAATGAAGGAGAGGAAAAGTATACCTTGAATGATGGACTTGTCTATCGAAAGAATAAAGACGGAAAACTACTCCTATACGTCCCTAAAGAAATTGAAATAAATCTTATTAGAAATATTCACGAGAAATTGAGCCACTTAGGGATCACCAAGTGTGTTGACCAACTCAAACTTCATTATTGGTTCCCAGGCATGAGAATAAAGGTCGCTCATTTTATTACAAATTGCCTTCAATGTCTTCTACATTCAACTTCTTCCCATGCTAACGATCGAAATTTGCATAACATCCCAAAAAAGCCAATTCTGTTTGATACGGTTCATATCGACCATTTCGGTCCACTACCTTCTCTTATTTCAAAACGTAAACATATTCTTTTAGTTGTAGACGCATTTACGAAGCATGTCAAGCTCTACCCGGTCAACACCACAAGTACAAAAGAAGTATGTTCTTCATTGGATAAATATTTGGATTATTATAGCCGTCCCCGGCGTATTGTCAGTGAACGTGGTACATGTTTTACGTCATTAGATTTTAGTTCCTATGTCTCCGATCGGAATATTGAGCACGTCAAAGTTGCTGTGGCCTCTCCTCAAGCAAATGGACAAGTTGAGCGAGTAAACCGTGTCCTAAAGGCTATGTTGGCTAAAATCACCGAACCAGTCCGACATTCAGATTGGGCCCGTATGCTTTCTAAAGTTGAGTACTCTATCAATAATTCTGTTCATTCGAGTACCGGACAGACGTCCTGTCAGCTTCTGTTTGGTGTTCCCCAACGCGGTAGCCCTGTAGACTTACTCACAGAACACCTGGAAGATAAGTTTTCCGATAATATCGCGAGAGACCTACCAGCAATTCGATCTGAAGCTGCTGACGCTATTCGAGTTGTTCAAGAGCGTAGCGCGTCATATCACTTAAGTAAACACAAACCGCCTCCGAGTTTTGAAAAAGGCGAATTTGTTTTGGTCAGGAATGTTGATACTACCATTGGTTCGAATAAAAAGTTTGTTAGTAAATTTAAAGGGCCGTACCAAGTTCATAAAGTCCTACCAAACGACAGATATGTGATCCGGGACATCGAAAATTGTCACGTAACTCAACTCCCTTATGATGGAATAATAGAAGCTTCTCATATTCGAAAATGGGCTGATTGGCGTGGTGGCGGAGCGTGTTGGCTGCATTCGGATTAAGCAATGCTTCACTCCATATTTATCTGTATTCGTTATTTAGTAATTTTGTTTATTTCTTATCTTAGTGTTGTTATGTTAATAAGATTGTACTACTTGTTATTCATCAAATCTTAATTTTCTCACGTCATGTATAATACTTAATTTTAATTTTTAAGCTTTGTCGAACGACGATCGAGGCGATCGTTGGTCAGTATGGCCGAGTTGTAATGATTTAAAGTATGTCAAGTTGGTTGCCTACCGTTAACTGACAATCCTTGCCTCGGTCGGCGGAACGAGAAAGGAGGGAGGATGAGGAAGGGGATTGCAAGACAAGCGGTCGAGCAGAGAGGTTGTTTCTTTGAGTGAGAGAAAACTTTGTAAAAGATAGCACTTTGTTGATAATAATTGTTTGAATTAATAAAAGTGTTCCGAACAACAAATTCCGTTCCGTTATTATTTTAAAAATAAGGAGCCTAT